>JADLZK010001547.1:0-194445 GCA_015847255.1 Hyparrhenia diplandra | reverse complement strand
GTAACCATGTGGATTGTGTAGCCCTCTGAGTTAGCTTTCCATAGAGTCCAAGATCATCGAAAACGGAGTTCGGATGAAGGAGATATCGTTGTTTTTACCGGCGGTGGTCCGGCAGGCTTCGTGGGACCGACGCCGGACCGGACTCGCTACGTCCGGCCGGTTTTCGACTATTGTGACTCCGCGCTGTCCCGGTCGAACCGACCTCATGCGTGTCCGGTCACTTCCAAAGAGGTCCCGAATGAGCGTTTCCTTGACCTGACGCGTCCGGTGTTCGACCGGTGCGTCTAGTCATTGACCTGCGCGTCCGGTCAGCTATGACCTGCGCGTCCGGTCAGCCTGTAACGGCTAGTTTTGGGGGAAAACGGCTAGTTTCTTTGTGTGGGCTATATATACACCACATACCCGACTTGTTTCGGGTGTTGAGCACACTCTAGCCTTGGTGGCTTGTGTTGTGGTGCTAGAGAGCCCTCCCACTCACTTGTGATTGATAGTGTTCATCCAAATCAAAGTGAGGAGTGATTCTAGTGCATTCGCGTTGAGAGATCGCATTCGTGGCACTAGGTGATCGTGTTGCAAGCCGGTGTGCTTGTTTCTCTTGGAGGTTGCCACCTCCTAGACGGCTTGGTGGCAAGAGACTCCGTTGAAGCACGCAAGGGAGATTGTGCGGTGCTCCGGAGGAGGATTTGTGAGAGGTTCGTGCTCACCTCACGGGGATCGTGAAGAGCAACACTACTAGAGCGTGTCATTGAGTTACCACCCTTGTGAGTGGCGTCTTGGAGAGCCTTGCGGTGAGCCACATGGGGGCCAACTAGCGAAGGCACCGTCTAGTCCAAGAACCATCAAGGTGTTGGTCGACACAATGAGGAGTAGGGGAAAGTTGGCAAGCTTCCCGAGACCTCGGTAAAAAAACCACCGGTGTCATCTTGTGTCTACACTTCGCGGTGGTTTGCATTCTCTTGATCACAAGCTTTGTCTTACCTTCATTTATATATCTTGTGCTTGCGATTGAGTAGAGTAGTAGCTCTAGCAATTAGTAGCTTGTGTAGCTCTCTAATTGCCTTCTTGCTTGTGTAGCTAGAAGTAGTGTTGTAGCATCTATCTTGCTTGTGTAGCTTGGTTAGTTGCTTTACTTAGTTTGTGTAGCTAAGTAATTTGAGCCTTTGGGTTAGGCGTGTGTCACCTTGTCCTTAGTGCATCTAGTGAGTTTAGGTTTGGCTTTGTGCTTTTGCTCATTAGAGTTGTGTAGGAGCTCACCATTGATTGAAGTACTAGTGCATAGGTTGTGTGACCTTGCAATAGAATTGGTTAGGAGCTCAAGCTAGGCTTGTTACCTCGCCTATCTTGTGTAGGATCTTTTGTGAGGTGATGTAGAATCATAGTTAGAGGGTGAAGTCTTGGCTAAGCAAATAGTTTTAATTCCGCATTGTATTCGGTTAGCCATCGCAATTAGTTTTAAAAAAAAACTATTCAACCCCCCCACCCCCCTCTTGTCCCATCTCAACCCTACAACCTCCTCTTTACGTGTCGGGCAGACCAAGGCGTTCGGTGCGCCCATGGCTAGCCTACTTTGCCTAAGGGCCTGTCCGCGTGGTGTCCCTCGGGCAAAGCGGGCGGCCTCACCCAAGGCCTGTAACCCAGGGCTTGGGGGAAGCGCAAATCTTGTCTAGAACCGGGTCAAATCTAATCTATCCTTTTGTAAGATCAATTTATTTTGCTCCGCCATTATTCCTCATAATGGCGCTGAGAGTATCGTGATATTTATATCCAACAAAACTCTTTACAATAGTGCTTACCTCTTATAATTTCACTCTACGAGTACGATCATTCATATTTTAGAAACGAACTATGACTTCGTCGTTTGGGATTGCATCAAGAAATTCTTGTTCCACGAAGCAAATGACGAAGTTATTCATAAATCCATCCCCAATACATTTCCATAGGTCTGTCTTCACAATTTTCACTAGTGAAAAACATATTTCCAATGATGATTTGGCGATAGGAAGAACTAGCACAAGTTTTAAGAATCGATATACCAAAATGAAACCAATATGTTTTTTATCCACCATGAATCTACCAAGTTTAGAAAAATGTAAATATATATGAAGCTCAAGAGTCAAGACTAATATTGTCTACCTCATTTTAATCAAAATCACTAGGGTACGCCTTTGACAACTCCATCAAACTCTCAAATTTGAAATCAGCAACATGAGTAAGCAATTTAGAGGAGACCGCCACCAGAGGGGCCACTTTGTTAGAGGGGCCCGACGCCGGAGGAGGCCGCCACCAAAGGAGCTGCATCACCGGGGGGCCGCCACTTTGTAGGACCTCGCCGCCGAAGGGGCGCTTCCACCAGCCATCTGCGGCGCTTACTTTAGAGAGATGAGAGAAAGACGGTACCGGTGGGGATGCTCCATCCGAAAAACATAAAGTCTGTTGTTATATACTCGGTGCTCCTAAATGGGTCTACCGTTGGAGTCCAAAGAAACCCATACTTGATCTATGATGTTTTCGAAATTTGTCACCAATAAACGTCATGTAAAGCACTACTTCTTGTAGTGTTACCTCATTAAAATGATCATTATTGAATTTTGTAAGTCGCAAATCGGCAATTGGGTTCAAGCAACCGTATTTGTAGGTGTTGATAGTTGGTGGCCGATCCTTTTGCCATGGTTTGTCTCGGTCAATGTACTCTTGTGCCATGTCCAACCGTGTTCTTCGAAAAAGGACATTACATCCTCTAATAAAGAATACCAACCATCATCCTTATTTGTGATTCATTTCCCATCGTATGTGGTGCTATTGGCTAGGGTTTTGTAATGTAACCTCCTAATTCACAGGGCCCACTCCGCACCTTTTGTCATTGTCCCAAAGACCTCGGACAAATGCGAGATACACCCGATAACTTAAGAAGCCCCGTTGATAACTCATACCAGGGATCAACAAAGGAGTAGCTACAACATTACAATATTTATTACAAAAATATAGATCGAGTGCGGAAGAATAATAACATTAATTTTACAAAATGTGAGTAAGTTACATTTGAGTAAACTTAACTTAATTAATTTACTGAAGTCAGTAGACTAGAAGACAACCGGATCATGTCGTGCCCACCGACATAACCTTGGTTAACGGACGAGTCAACACACGTAACAAGGGTTAACAAACCCCGAGTGCGGAGCACTCAACAAGACTTACCCGAGTAAAGAAAATAGGAGAAGACTCAAGAATACCGGTCTTATAGGATTCAAGGTAAGGCTTTAGCAAGAATCAAGGACTCAAATTTTTGCGTAAAAGCTTACTAATCGCTGAATCCTTACTTTCAATATTTTACTCATATTAGTAGTTTATAGAATCTAAGTGATCCTATACTAGAGCAAACATTTCTTTCATAAGCCAACTTTCTTTCTTCAAAACCATGTTCCATCAATTACTACGATGAAGGTCAGGGAATCGGGTCTCCTTCTCCGAGAAGCAACGGCGATTCATGAATCGATTATAATCCCAAATGGGATCCCTAACCACACGACATATGTAGCACTTAAGCTTGCATATATCAACCCTCACTCGGTTCGTCCAAAACGGACTGGGTCCATCGCCACCCGAGAGCACGAGTACTCCACCTCCCTACCCCGTCCTAATGACGGTTTGACCCGGTAGGGTGGGTACATGCTACTCCCGCCATCTCTCCACTCCCGGTCTTGCGGTTGTCCATTCCCGATTTGGCACACCCCCCCGAGATCGCTTACCGGGCATGTGGCCGATTAGTTTCGTCGACCGGGGTGATCGCGATCGACGTGCCATTGACCCAAACGGCCTCAGGCGCAACTTGCGTTCAAAAAGTCCCGATTTCACTCAGGCCAAACAACGGACGGTCCTTAAACGACCAACACGGGACAAGCACGGCTAGGCATCCCGCCGCTTTTTCAACCTACGTCCCGTCCGATCTCAAATTCATCACTACAACTCTTTCTTTCCCGAAAAAATCCGTACCATCTCCTCAAATAAAACATTTTGATGAAAAAGCTTAACTAACTAAGCGGGGCTAAGCATCACTAAGCATTTTCGAAATGAAACAAAGTTATCAAGGATGGTATTAAAATAAACAAGGATGGTAATGCAAAGAATTAGGTTATCACTCAACTCCTAATTACTTAATGCAACATAGCATAGACATAAGTTATATAGAACTTTTAAAACATCAAGGAAGGGTTTAATGAACCGGGGCTTGCCTGTGTTGTAGGGAAAGGTTAGATTCCGAAGTTGGACCACCCACGTCATACTTGACACCAACACCTCTGTTGGATGCACCTTCTCCAAAGCTCGATTATCGTGAACCATCTCACTCTCGTATACTCTACGCGTAGATGATGATGCATGCTTTAGCATGATGAAGTATAAATATGATGCTTGATGGATGCATGAAATGATAAACACTTGAGTACAACTTTCCTTCACGATAAAGTTGCAACCCAACAAAACCAACTTGTTGAACTACCTAAAAGATATCATCACCATTGCCTAAGGAGTTCTCAAGGACCATTTGATTGTGGTATGATCCAAGTTTCATAAAACAACCCAAAAGTCACACAAAGCCTAAATCATTCTACACTAAACATTATATTTAAACACATAAAATAATAGAGCATAAAATAGAAAATAATTTAAACATTTCAAAACGACTCCAAACTTTTTATACAAGAAGGTCACATCATAAAACAGTACCAAATAAATTTTCATGATTTTTGAATAAATATTTTATTTTCTAAAAATCATAGAAGATGCATTTTTCAATTAAAGATTGTATTTTTAAAACATGCAAGAACTACTCAAAATCTAAGTTTCAAATTTTTCATGGGTAGATATACTCCTAGGAAGGTTCTACAAAATTTTTCAGAATTTTTAAAGCTAAACTTGAATTTATATGAAATTCACAAGAATCAGCACTATTTAAATAAATACAAATTGATAAGACATTTATGAAAAAGGAAAACGCCTTCGGGCTCAAAGTGGCCCGGTAGATGCGTGCTTGGCCTTTGTGTAAACAGGCCGCCCACGAAACGATAAGAATGCCGCCCCCAAATCGGCTGTTAAAGCCCGGGCCCGCAACTTTACAAAATGACCCCTAACCTTTTATAAAATTACAAACAAGTATAAAGAACTATTCACATGAGTCACGAGATTTCTCACCTAGCCCCTTGGACTTGTTCCAATTCAACCCGAGGTCCCCGTGGCGAGTTTGGAGCGGAGGAGGCACTGAACTTCGTCGTTCCCGCCGCCAGAGGAGGCTCGCCGGCGACGATGGAGTGGTGGGGAAGCACAAGAGAGCTCACGCCGCGACGCCGCTTAGTACCCTCATCTCGACCCGAGGCGGCTTGTGGTGGCGCAGCCGCGCGTCGCGGCTGCGGCGGGTCGGGCGGCAAGCGGCGTTCCGGCGGCCGGGGCGATACACAACAAACGATGGAGCCGATCACAACCATGACGTCAAGGAGAGCTCAAAGCAAAAGACGGTCTTTGCGAAAGACCCACCGGAGAGGGTCGACGACGGCAACGGGATCTCGGCGGCCATGGCGGGCGGCCGCGGCAAAACGGCGCGCACGGCCGTCCCCGCGATGCGAGGCTGCGCAAGCTAGCTCAAGAGGTGCGCAAGGACGAGGCGAACTTGGATTTGCGCTCAATTGCGGCGATTGGAGCACGGTGGCAGGGGTGTTCGACGGTGAGCGGAGGTGGTTTTCGGCGGAACGGAAGGAAGAAGAAGAAAAGAAGACGAAGACGGACGTCGGGCTTATTCGGCGACCAAACGAACGAGAGATGGACACGGGGCAAGGAACTCTCCAAATAAGGCACGAGCCGGCGGTCATCGGCAAGCCGGCATGGGCGGCGGGACACGGCGACGAAGAAACGTAGAGAGGAAAAAGGGAAGATGACGCCATGACACCGTAGCTCACCCTCCTTTTGTCGTTTTCTTCAAAATACTCTCAAAATTTGAACTGCACTCAAAAATCTCCAAGAACAAACTTTTCTCAACTTTTCAAGCTCTACACATTTCATAAAAGGAACATTTTCAAATTCTGCCTCAAAATATGACTTTTTGAAATGGGGTCAAAAAGGAAGAATTTTGAATTCAAAATTACTTTTAAAATTACTCAAAAACTTGAAAAACTTTGTACATATCTTTTGTTCATCAAGAAAAAGATCTATAAAGTAGCTTTTGAAAGTTTTGTCAAATTTTTGCATAGATTTTGAAATATAGAAAAGGGGGTAAAGAAGGGTTAGGGTTCAGGGTTTCCGACAAGGGGGAGTAACTCTCGGATTTTTGATTCTTTTCGCGTCTCTTTGATCGACAACGTAATCAAGCATAAAAGAAGCTTATTTTTGTCCAAACTATAGCTTAACTAGTAAGTAACACCTGGGGTGTTACAGGTTTCCACACGCAGTTCTCCTCACTTTCCTTGTAGGTGGGTCTAGAGATCCCACCACCTCTTCTCCCATAGTCAATCGTGCGCTCGCGATAAGAATGAAGCGTGGCTCATTGGTGGCTGTGGTTTTCATAAAGCCTTCATAATGTGGCCTTGCCTAGTAAACCCTAAACACTAAATCTTAAATCCTAAATAGTGCATACCTCCTTCCTAAACCCTAAACCCTTGCCTCTAGAGCTTTGCATACCTCCTTCCTATTAGTGCATGTGTGCACCAAGCTTGTACACACAATGCTTGTAATCTTGAGAGATCACACCAACTGAGAAGTTTCCTAGCCCGGTGAGGGGCTCCAACGAGGACTAATGGAAGGAGCTTGCTCTCATCCCTCTCCATCCTCTCCTTCATTCCCTATTGCAGTGTTGTTGGGATCTCTTAACTTTCGATATTATTGTGGCGGCTTTTAGTTGTGATTTCATTTCTTTTGCATCCAATCCCTCGTCTTCCCCCATCATGTATATGATGTTGTTGATAGCTTAACTCTCCAATCTCTTGCTTTGATGATGTGAGCTAGTTCTTTACTATGGATACATTTAGGTTTTTGGTTTGAACTTGTCATGGTCGGTGTCGCTATTTCGACATGCGATTGTAACATTGCCGATTTAATCTCTCGAGCTTTTCACTTGGGATGATTTAGCCCCTTGTGAGTTGAGATAGGAAAATAACTAACTTTTACACTATTGTAATTGAGATTGCATAGAAATGTCAATAGTTATTTGTTATTTCTTGAGTTTACTAAGTTACTAAGTAGTAATGCTAGTGAAAGGATTAAGATGTCCATGAGGGGGATTGGCAAATCTGAAATTTCTTGCAACAATTAAGTCTCTGTTTCCTTAGCCAATTTCCCTTGTTCCTAAATATGGCATTTCTATTCTATTGCACAATCATATTTTAGCATGGCAATTTTAGAAAAGTAAATACATAAATATAATTGTTGAAATATAAATGCTCAACGTAAAGAGAGGGAAAGGACACAACAATATTTTCCCCGACGTATTGGAGAATCGGTAGTCCTTATTGGAGCATTAGATGCAATGGTATTGCTCCTCCTCGATCTATGGAAGGATCAAGTGCTCTCTCGGGGTTTGATGGTGAATAATCCATAATCGCCACACCATGAGTTTGGTCAACCAAAAGCTCCGCTCGGAGATCACCAAGCTCCCAATCACCACCAACCAAGTACCAAGTCTTGCTTGACCATAATAAACCTAATGAGAAAGGTGGATGCACACTTGCTACATTCTAAGCACTAATAAGGTCTTTAATTAGCTTGCAATTATCAAATCTCAAACACCTCACTAGCTAGTTTCTTGTTCTCCAAATATGTTTCCTTAGTGAATAAATGGGCAAGAGGACACCATTGCACGAGATGAGGGGCGTGTTATAAATACCCCCAAGGGAAGAAACTGTACAAAAGTTAAGGGGAACAATTGGAAAACACGTATCTCCGACTCCTGATCCTCTACGAAAAGCACCCACGGGGAAACCATCAACGTCACCCCAATTCTCTGATTGGTCCGGATTATTTTGCGCTTGTGTCCTTTCGTTTATTTGTAATCTCGTTTCAATTCGTCCAGGCCCCTGGTAAATGGTAAATGGGTTAGAGTTTTTTACTTTTTACCCCTCGTGTTCTCAGTTTCTTACACTCGAAGAAGAAGAAATTCTGAAATTGTAACCGTTTTACAGTTACCTGCCCGCCTCCACGTTTTGCATAAACACCCCCGCCTCCCCCTTCCACATATATACTGACCTCTCACTCTTTTAAAAAAAAAAAAAAAAAAAAAAAAAAAACCCGGCCTCTATCTCTCCTTCTCTCCCTCACGCACGCTCCCTCTCCTCCCGTGAGCGGCGGCGGCCGTGGCCACGGCGCCCGTCGGGAGGCGCGCCGGCCGCCCCCCCCCCTCCCCCCCACCGCCCCCTTCCTCCATCCCCCTCCCCTCTCCTTCTCCTTCTCCCCCCCCTCCCCCATGCGGCAGATGCTTTAAGGAAACCCTAGGCGGAGGCGGCGCGCTGGCCGGCGTGAGTGGCCGCGGCGACGGTGCACGCCCCCTGCCTGAGCGGCGCAGCGACGCAAGCACGGCCAGCCCCCTCTAGGAAACCCTAGCTGTCGGGTGCTGGTGTCCGCGCTCCACGAAAACTTAGGTATGAGGTCCGTTCATGTCTGTTCCACTTATGTCGTCTGCAGGCTCATGTGTCCTTCGATTTTGTTCTCATGGATGAAGGGAAATTATTAGAGGCCTAATTTCTGTACTGTTTTCCTTTGGTTTTGCATCGATTAGCTTCCTCAGTTGTCTGCGATGTTTCTTGTTGTTTGGATTTAGAGATTGAGGTTTTTTTTTTAGTCCTCTGTAATGAGATTCTAGGGATTTCAGATTACATTCCATTAGTTATTTAATGTGTGGATCAAAACAGGTTGCCACCAAAAAAAAATAATGTGACGAGAGCTGCCAGGGTTGCAGTGGTCTTTTCTGTTTATTGACCTTCTCTGTAATGAGATTCTAGGAATTTTAGAATTCGTCTCATTAGGTATTTAATGGGTGAATCAAAATATGGATTTTAGATTTTATTTCATTAGGTGTTTGATGGATGAATGAATACAGGAGGCCACCAAAACTAAATTGATGAGGCCTGGCAAGGTTATAGTGGCCTTTTCTGTTTGCTGAAATAAACTTCGTGTGCTTGCCAGTGATGGAGCTACGACACTTGATGACATTCTAATTTTGTTGAATGTTAGATGGAGCTACTACACTTGATGACATCCAACATGCTTACTACAGACTTCTTTAGAATTTCTATTTTTGCCAAAATTTCCAATAGACCATATTATTTGTAGTTTTAATTGCTACCAATCTGATTTCTTTCAGATGTTGCTTCTACTTAAAACATGTTTCCTAAGCAGGGAAATCTTTTACTGGGGTTGACTGCCGATCTTTTGTACACACTTCCAGATGAAGTTCTATTCGATCAAAATATATGTTTGTGCAAAATATATTAGTGGGAGGGGGCATCTTGTTGCTGGACAATTAGATGTTGAGGTGGGATTTCATTTATATTGATTTCATTTGCTCATTCGATTGAAAACATTGGAGGTTGGAGGGATTTTCATTGCTCATTAGGATTTGGCTATTTTATTTTTATAATCAAATTTTCCTCGGCTTCTATAGGAAAATTTACCACTGAGTTTCTGAATGATGACTTAAATGCAGACCATGAAAACTATATAGTCTTTTCACCAAGCTTGGAAGACACCAATACATAGATATGGTAATATTTCAGTTTCTTCTTTATGACAACTCAGAAAAACACTTACACTCATGGAGTCATGGTTGATGGTCAGTGAGAAAAAAAAAACACTTTAGAGCAATGCTCATGCAGTGTCAGGATCTGAGATTGTTAATTAACTTCCTTCTTTGTTTTGCATTAAGTGGTTCATCTTTTCAACTTTGAATGGTCTACAATTGATGCCACTATTATGGAGTATATATTACGTCCCCGCAGATACATAGGTGGTAATGGTATTTCAAGAGAGAATTACACCAATGTTGTGTTTGAGTAGTATAGGTTAAAGATTTAGTCTTCACATGGAACCTACCTGGTGCTTTATTGGTTCCTTCTCTATTCTGAATTTTAAAATTCGGGCGGGATCAGTCTAATTTGTTGGTTCATGCTCTATATGATAGACATGCTCTTTTGTCTTGAGATAATCTTATCTTACATTTTTTTTTCCTTTTTTTCAAGCAGGATCAGTCTAATTTCTTTCCAAGGTGATTGTATTGGCATCAACTCTTCCTATCAGTTAAGGCAAAGAATTTTATGTGGATGATGGACAGAAGCTCAAACACAACAACAATCGGTTTGTTCTGATTCTTTGCAGTGATTACGTTGGAAATGATCTGTATTCTATACATACAAAACATATACCATCTCGGTGCATTGAGTCATTTATTGTTATTATCGCTTCTGTCAATTTGAACTTCAAGCATAGCCCTTCTTGAACAGTAAAATTTGTGTAGCCTGAACAATATGCATTTTTTTTAGCCCCCAAAAAAATATATGCATTTATGCTCTTAGAAAAATATACTTTCCTGTAACTACGTTTGTTAAGGGTCCATGGAAAATCATCTGTTAAGGGTCCATGGAAAATCATCTCGCTTTACTGTGTACGTGTATCAGGATATGTACCTACTATATTAGATTATTAGTTTGGTCACGCTAGCTTCAACACCTAATTATCCAGAAAAATAAAATGATATAGTTTCAAACTCTCTGAATTCGTGGCTTCCCAACAGAATGGTGGACCTGGTAATCTGGTATTATCAGTTCCACCTGTACATTATGCAGCAAAATAAAATGATAAAATTTTTTAGGATATTTAACGTATTTTCCTGTGTACTGATAATAGTTCTATAGCTGTTCTTGTCCCCATTTGTGACTTGATAGGTTATTGCAGAATACAGCTGCCCAATTGGCTATACATTTTTACTAAAACTTATATACCCTGTTTTGGACACATTTTTATTTCAATGTATTCCATGTGCTACAACCAATAACAATATTTAATTTGCCATGTGTTAGTTGTGTTCCTCAAATTAAGTTTCTTCATTCATGCATATGGGTATTTTTTTTTAAAGAAAATCTATTCTTTGCTCTGTCTAGATGCCTGTTCATGGTTACAGAGGGGTTTGAAGGGGATCTGACCCACGCATCAGTGAAGTAAAGTAAAGATTGGACATATGGCTTCCCTCACAAGTTTGTCCTCTTTACACCTTTCTCATCGCATCACCTGATAGGAACTCCTAGAACACGGGAATGCCACCTTGATTCTTTAGCATTAATTTTCTAAGAATTGGTTATAGCTCATCAATTAGTAAGAGAGTATTGGAGAGAATTCCTTTCACACATGGAAAAATGATTGATAATTTGATGATGACATTTGGCATTTTGTTGCTGACCTGCTAATAGTCAACTGACCATTGGAGTTCATTGGAAGTTGTGTTCTTGTCCCTTCCTGTCATACTTGAGGTTCATATGTATGAATATTTTTTAAATGAGGCTCATTGTTGCATACAGCTCCTCACGCAGTGTCTCCTTTTTTCCTAGGAGATAGCCTACACATCTGTTTCACATTTGATTTTTTGTTCTGCTCATTTCAGGCTGCAATTGAATCATACGGATAAGGACTTTTGGCTTTAACTTGAGACTGCCATTATTTCTGAACCATTAAGTTCTGATAAAAATCTCTGTCAATTTCTCTTGGAAGGATTATTGCCCTATGGTTTTCCGGTATGCCTCTTTCCTGAGTGGTAATTGTATAAGAATTTAGCATTTTCATACTTCTCTGCAGTTTTCTCTCGGATGTATATTGTTTTGTTAGTGTTGAATGTGATTTTTGGGGAAAAGGTGGGGGGGGGGTAACTATGGTTCATCTATATTTAATTATGTTGGTATATTACGATTCACCCTGTAATTATCTACAGAAGTATCAATGTATTAACTAAACGAATGCAACGTGTCTGATTTGTTTAGAAGAAGAGTACCTAATGTGGTGATTAGATTGCCTATGTTTTTGCTTGCAGAAATTGTATCTCAGATTAAGTTAGAAACTAGAAAGAATCTTATGGTCACCTCTGAATTAGTTTGTCTGATTAAGAATGATTCTGCCATAACCACAATAGCATCGCTCAAAGCCTCAACTTGATTTTTACCCATGAAAATCGTGTTTCTCTATTTTTACTATGTTTTCCTATTTACATATTGTTTCATTGGTTATAGCTCAACAATTAGTAAGAGAGTATTGAGAGAATTCCTTTGGCACACGGAAAAATGATTGATAATTTGATGACGGCATTTGGCATTTTGTTGGTGACCTGCTGATAGTCAACTGACCATTGGAGTTCATTGTAAATTGTGTTCTTGTGACTTCTGGTCTTACATGAGGTTCATATGTATGAATATTTTTTAAATGAGGTTCATTGTTGCATACAGCTCCTCTGTCTCCTTTTGCCTAGGAGATAGCCTACACACCTGTTTCACATTTGATTTTTTTTCCTGTTCGTTTCAGGCTGCAACTGAATCATACGGATAAAGGGGTTTTGGCTTTAACTTCAAGACTATGCCATTATTTCTGAACCATCGAGTTCTGATAAAAATCTTATTTTTGGTTGGTAGTTTTTTTTCCCAAATTTAGATACACTGCTTCCGTCATCGCTGCTTCTGCTCACCTCTTTCTTCTGATCGCCTTTTCGCTGTGCTCATACATTTGGCTAACATTTATTGCATACTGCAATGGTTGAACATAACAAAGCATTTCTTTAATATTTATGAGTCTTTCACCTGATAAGAAATCAATTTTCATCTTTTATGTGTTTGTGTTGCCATCATGATTTTGTCATCCCACTGTTAGCCACACGTGGGTGCCTGTCATCCCCTTGTTAGCCACATGTGCTCAGGTCGAGGCCTGCTCGGTTGGGTTCAATCTTGTGGTGAAACAATTATTTTACCATACATCTGAGCACGTGGTCTGCTTGGATGTTCTTAGCATTTGCCACTTCCCTTTTTTTGTCTTCAGCCTGTGATGACAATTACATGGCCATTGCTTAAGGATATGATCTGATGGTTATTCCCTTGTGAGGTACTGGCCAACAAAGGTTGGATTTATCTTTCATATCTATAGAATTATAGTTAATTCCATCCATATTTCTGATGCCAGATGCTCAAACATGAGAACTTACAGTTTGATCTTAGTATGTCTTTGAACCCTGTGCTGGCTCTTTTTTTCCTTGAGTCTTCTGAACCATCTTAGTGGGCAGTCTAACTGTGAACTGGCCCAAGCTGAAACAGTCGATTGGGCTCCCAGCTGAAATGGAATGTACTATTTGTAGATTTAAAAGTATGGAACTACTAAAATTTCAGGTGTCAACTGAACCTCGACCTTTACCTGGTACATATCAAATGGCCTTACAAGTAAACCACATCTTGCATGATGGAGCTGCTGTCTTCATAAGCTTGAGTGTTGTCTTTGACTTTGGTGTGTTCATTTCTCTACGGTTTGAGAGCATCTGTTAGAATATGCTATTACGAGGTATGCTCTTAAGAAACTGCTTGGTCTAAGCATGCTAGCTTCCTATGCATTTCTTGGAATAAGAGGAAATAAAATATTTTGTTAGTACTATCTGATAACCGACTTCTAAGAAAACTTCAGTATTTCAGGCCTTCAAGCTTGAGAGTGTATGGTGGTGTTCTCGGTAATCATTCATCATAAAAGTGAGATGCATAGTCATCTTATATGTGCATCCAGTTTAAGAAAATAGGGTTCTGACAAACACTAGACTTGGTTGCTTTGATCCATACTTAGAGAAGTGTCAATCTGCACCTGCTCCCATGACGAGCTCAGTTATGTTATGAAGAGAAATGAGCTCCTCAAATCCTTTAGCTACATTATCTGTCTCAATTATTACTTTGCACAGGCAACCTGAAACATCAATTTCTCTAGGATGTTGAACTGTGTAATATAGTGTCAAATATCTGTAAAGTAAATCTATTCGAAATAGTTTTTTTGGAATGTTAATATGTGTAATAGTATACCTACCCTGTATGATTAACGAACTATATTATCTTAAACCTATTTATGTTGTGGTTAATAAAATGTAAAATATCTTTATGTACATCTATGACCACCTGAACTATCATAACTTTTGCAACGTTGTTCTATTGCACATCAATCTAATTTACTCAGTTTGATAAACAATTGGTTCCCGTCAATTTATCTTTACTCTTCAATTCCTTATATCGTTTAAAAAATGATGGTGACGTTATGTTTATGCACCCACTTCCTTACCCTAATTTTTATTTTTTACACCCTAACAGTTAATCCAACACAAGGATTGCGCGCCTCCAGACTATCTATATTAAGTCTGCTAGCGTCATTGTTAATTAATGTAATGTACAATATTTGTAAGCCCATCTATACTCGCCCTAATTTGCACACCAAGCTAAGATGTTCAGCTTCATAGGCAATTGTTTCCTATCAATTTACCTCTATTTTCATTTTTCCTTGTCCCCGATTTCATCACATAGATTGCCGGCGCGCAAATGCGCGCGCTTTCTCACTAGTGACATGTAGTCGACAACGGAGCAATGAATTCCGGGGCTTTTGATATGTGCATCTTCTCTTTGAGGAGCACTCGTTGTTCCTCTCCTCTAGTACCTCAACACAGTACACACACAGACGCGTTCTCTGGTCTGTCGCGCTTTCAACTCCCCTGTTTCTTACATGGCGACCGGCGAATGCATGTTAGTATGTTACAACAACCTAGAGCGTCGTTAATTCGAACGAATTGACCCCACAGGTTTGTTAACGATCGATCGGAGCTATGTATGTACATGTGCGAACCAATTTACGTACGTGATGAGATTAACGACGCTTATAATCAGCCGCCCATAGCTCCCTATCTAGCAGGGCTTGCCGGGCGTGCAGGCGAGGGAGCCAGCGTATCTTGTGAGCCTGGTGACGTAGGACCCGTCCTTGGGCTTGATGATGTCCTTCTTGTTGAGCTGCCTGTTGATCTGTCCGCCGGAGACGGTGAAGTTGGCGCCCTCCATGAAGAGGTCGCCCTCCGAGTGCCACACCCAGTTCTTCCACTCTGACTCGGGCGCGTCGTGGTGCTTGGTGACGAGCTTCGCCGCCAGGTTGGGCGGCGCGATGTAGCGGTTCCCCTGGCTGATGGTGGTGGGGGCCTTGCTGCCGCCGATGGCGTACATGAGCCAGTGCGTGTAGTCGTTGTTGACGACGTGGAAGAAGCCCCAGCGGCACCTGGGCATCCTCTGCACGAGGCCTCTGCCGAAGTGGTTGAAGGCGACGGTGATCTGCATGATCTGGTCCTCGGGGTGCTTGTCGCTGGAGCTGAAGAGCATCACGTCGTTGTGGTTGGTCATGTGGCAGTTGGAGATGGTGACGCCCGTGGACTTGGCGATGACGTCGATGAGCCCGTCCTGGCAGTTGGCCAGGGAGAGGTGGTCCAGCCACACGTTGGTGGAGCCGAAGACGGTGATGCCGTCGCCGTCGGAGACGGTGCGCCAGCCGAAGTGGTTCACCGAGTCCCGGACGTTGCCGCCGTTCTTGTTGGAGGAGACGATGTCGTTGATGTGCACGTTGTGGATGATGACGTTGTTGACGAACTGCACCGTCAGCTGCGCGCCGTTGCAG
The DNA here is from genome assembly GCA_015847255.1 of Hyparrhenia diplandra. Classification (NCBI taxonomy): domain Eukaryota; kingdom Viridiplantae; phylum Streptophyta; class Magnoliopsida; order Poales; family Poaceae; genus Hyparrhenia; species Hyparrhenia diplandra. The sequence continues at coordinate 178,767 of JADLZK010001547.1, read as the reverse complement.
ATGCGCACCTGCGCGCCCCGCCCGTCGATGGTCTTGTCGCCCTGGATGATGAGCTCCTCCTTGAGCGTGATGATCATCGTCCTGGCGAAGGTGATCCACAGCGGCTCGATCTGGATGACGCCCCACCGGAGCGTGCCGGGCCGAGGGTTCACCACGTCGTCGTCGGTGCCGTCCGTCACCACGTAGAACTTGCCGGCCAGCCCGCCGGTGGTGTTGTGCCCGAACCCCTTGGCGCACCGCGCCAGCCTCTTGCGGTCCGTCGCCCAGTCCTCCCGGCACCGCCAGCACCGGTCGATCGGGTTCGTCGCCGCGCACGGCCCGTTGAGCCTACCCTTCTTCTGCCCCATCATCTCCCGCCTCGTGCTCACGTCCTCCTTCACCACGGATCTGCACGCTATGAAGCTGACGATACATGCATGTGATGATCCAAGAGCAATGTATGTGATTTAGGCCGGCTTGCCTGTGGACGGCGCGGTTCAGCTGGTTGGTCACCTCGAACGGGTCATGCTTGTACGTGGCCTCCGCCGCGGCGTCGGCCATGAGCTTGCGCTGCCGCCAGTAGTCGTCCAAGTGGCCGATGTTGGCCTCCGACGACACGGCCGCGGACAGGAACAAGACCATGTACAGGACCAAAGAGCACGGTCTGCTCCATCGGAACCTTTCCTCCATGGTTTATCTATTTAATTACCTAGCTAGTATATATAATATCTCCTCACAAATAACGAATAGCCACCGTACCGTTGCGCCTCCTCCTACCTTTATCTTTCTTTGCAGATCGAGGCTGCTAGGTATGTGAAGGTAGGACGGTGAGCGCCATTGCTCGGTCGCAGCGCCGAGGAACGGAGATGAATATATTAGGTCCCGGCCTCACGACAGAGGTGTGCTCAAATTAGGAGCGGTGACGCGAGGAGGGAGGCAAGCCGCATGTACTAATTTTAGTTTTTAGCTTTTGTTTGTGTGTGTGTGGGAGATAAACTGCGCTGTGTCTCGGTGTTCTGTTCTTGCTATTATTGGTCGACTTGCGCTGCTTCAGATGCCGCCTTGTGGAACACCAACAACGACGAGAACGTTTTCAGAAGAGAGTAGTAGATTGAACCAACAACATTTTTAATATATAGATGATTCCGATTCTTCTAACAGAACACTTCTCTTCTAGCAAACATACAAGACCACTGTTGACGCCGGATGGATTCTGGATGACATGCCAGCTACGTCTAGATCGTTTAGGCTATTACGGATCGAAGAAAGAAGCGATGATATCACACTTAGACGGTGAAACACGGAAAGGTTTACGAGCAATCCACCAAAGGATAGCTATTGCGCTTACTTGATGAAGAACGACTAGTTTATGAGCAAGCAAGCAAAGGGAGTGTTGACCCTCTCACCCGGAGGAACCCGTCGGGGCAAGACATTGGTGGGTTGACCTAGGTAGGTTGGACGACAAGACTAGGACGCCATCTTTGATCATCGGAGCAAGCAATGAACAACAACGTAGAGTGAAAAAGGACATAAGAGAGTTGTAGATGTAAAACAACCATTGCATTGTTGGATGGACTCAGTCAGCCATGATTGTCTAATATACAATAAATGGGGTGATATTATCCCAATAGGAAACCCTGCCAAGACTTATTTTCCAAATTTAATTTCTAGAACAGTTCAGATTAGAATCTATAAAAGACCAAATCTCAAAGAAGGTCTTTTCCATGGTCATGATCTACCCAAGTTGTCGGTAGGCTTATTGGTACTACTGATGTTAGAAGCATCTTCTCGTTTTTTGACCAGCTCTAACCATCCATAGATCCTTTCACTGGTCCATCAATGCCAAGACTTTGCTTAAGGGATGTGATTAGTGGCTCATCTTCACTGTTTCATGGTGTAACCCTCCATAATTTAATGAAGATGTTTGTGGTTAAACCTATCTTAACTAGGTAATTTAATCTGAGGAAAAAACAGCTGTACCAGAACGTAGAAACGAGGAACCATACCAACAGCTGTATCAGGAGAACTAGCAAGCAGCAGCTAGCAGTTTTCGCAATGGGGCTATAATTTTCAAATGACGGCCACGATATACAATAATAATATAATTATTTTCTGAAATGCTATGAATTTTATTACAACTGAACGAGCTTCCCTGATATTCATTCATAGCGGCTGATCAGCTGATGCTTCACTTGGAGCTGCTCTATGCCAGCATTCTGCTAGAAGCTTTCAGTGCCTGCAACAAATGATCTAAAGACTTGAGCACATTTAGCACCCCCTTAGGACAGCGAGCATAAATCAGGGCATCATAGCAAGATTATGAAATGATGTTTTGGGTTTTTTTTGGGTCATATTTTGGGAAATAATTTGATACATTAATGTAACAAAAGAAAACCAAACCTCTTCATTCCAGTCGCATCGTAGGGTGATAAATGAAAGAATTATAGTTTGCACCATCGTGCCACTGATCATTCCAACCCAAATGCCCTGCAGAATCGCATTTACAACCTGAATAAGCGTGGAGAGCATATAGGTAATGTGCTATAAGTCATGCATTTTGAACATTCGTACAAGGACCCCGTAGTTGAAACCCCACGCTAGAAGAAGACCGAAAGGAACACCGATTATGTAGTAGCTCCCAATGTTCACATAAGCAACTAGCGCTTGCCCCCCTGAACCAACGGCAACTCCTGCATGCAAAAATCAAAACCAAGAAACCATATTTATTTGCTCTCTCTAGAGGAAAATTGATAGGGAATTCCAGTCAAAGAACTTATGCTCAATCTTGCATTACTACCGGAGAGAACAGGTTGGATGCCATTGAGGAGGATGGTGAGGGCTAGCAGAACAGAAAGATCGTCAACTGCATCGATCACAGCCTCACTAGACGTGAACAGTATTGCGAGCTTGTCATAGAAAATGAGTGCAAGTGAACTAATTAAGAGGCATATCAGGAATGATGTCGTCGTGGACACGATTGTCGCAAATCTTGCAGCTCGTCCATTATTGGAGCCTAGCTCATTGGCAACCCTCACCCTTGTAACGATATACAAGAGCACTCAGTTAGTCAACTGAACTATTACTGAATGTTCCTGCGAAGAGTGGATCTATATATGTAATTCAGTGGCTTACCCAGTGCCTGCTAAGAACCCGAAATGAATCATCATCTCCCATCCAGCCAAACTCAAGCTGTCGAATAATGAGGATAACAAATGGAAAAATGAGACCCAGATTTAGTATCCCTGAATTCTTGGAGCAATGTCAGATTTCTTCAAGGTTGATAGCTAGAGGCTCGGTGGGTTTACCAGATAGACAATGCATCCACAGCTAATTCTGCGTTGTTCGTGTACGCCGTTAGGAAAATCAATAATCGGTAGTACCAACTCTCCAAGCTGCAGATGGTCGGGAAAAAAAACAATTGTTGGCTTGTTCGTTCTCATGTACTACGAAATAAGCTATGGCAAAGTAGGGCAAAGTAGGACATACCATGTCATGACTCCCGACGCCACGGACAACCTGATGAAGTGTTTCAAGCCCATGAATGCCGACCATGAGAACCCCTTCCACGTCTCTGGGCACCCACCGCCAATAGCGTACGTGAGCTGCAGGCCCGTGATGAGCACCCAGGACAGGTTGAGTGACATCGCTGCGCCCAAGACGCCAACCTGAAAGCACTGCACCAGCAGCCAGGTTGCCACGACGTGCACCAGGAACACCAGCACCGAGGACAGCGCGATGACCCAGTTCTTGCGCTGGCACTGCAAGAACTTGTTGAGCGGCAGGAGGATGGCAAACATGAAGTGCAGCGGGAGCATGTACATGCTGAGCAAGCCCGCCTCGCGAGACAGCTCGGCGGGCTGGCCCAGAACGATGAGCAGCTGCCCGCTGAAGATGTAGGTCGGAACAAGGAGCACGGCGAAGGCTAGGAGAATGAGCCATGAGCGCTGTAGATAGGTGCCGATCATTGAGTACTGCTTTGCACCGTAGGCTTGGCCACATAATGTCTCCAGCGCACTCGCCATGCCAAGCTGCGAAAAATGATAAATGTAAGGAAGATAATACTACAAACTATGATAGAGCTGATTATAAATTCTAAAAAGTTCCGTAATAATGGGAAACACACTGCTTTAATTTGGTACTAATCATCATTAACAACAACAATAGCCATAGGCTCTATTTTTTATATAAAAAAATATCCACCATATATCATTATGAAAGATAATTATTAAAAAATCCCCTAAATTTGTACCCAAATGACCCACCTTTATGATTGTGAAAGATAATTAAGCACTCTAAATTTGCATCTAAAATATCCACCTCCGTCACTATAAAATAGAAATCAAAACAATCTCTTCAATTGATATCTAAATTACCCGCCTCAACCATTTAAATGTACATCTACTTTTTTTATAGATGACATTATGAAAGATAATATAAAGTGACGTATTTTAATTTGTATCTAAATTATACACTTTAGTTGCTATAAAAATTAAACAAAAATTTCTCTCAAAATATCTTATGAATCTATATGTAAATACTAATATAATCCATTATAAAAAAAAAAAAATAATTCAATATCCATCAAGTATGTTATATTTATTTTAAAAATTATAAATTTCTACCACTATTAAACAAGAAGTAAAAATAATATTTTGTTCTACTATGTAGTAGTAACATATATAGATCTGGATAAATATTTATTTGAATAGCTTATCAAGGGTGAAAAAATATTTATATTTAACAAAACTACATTGCAATGGCATTAACAATTATTTTAATTTATATTAAAACTAATAAATTCTAGTAAGGTCTTATCTTAAATAAGTTTATACATTTTGGCTAAAATATATGTCAATATTGGCAGTTTAATTTAAGGGTTATATTTTATAAACTAATACTACTACTCATATAACTCTTGGATATAATAAATTAACGCCTTGAGTGTTGTGGTGGAAGCTGAAAATGATATTTGTGCCATCATAATAACTAAGAGTTTTTTGAATAATTACTGCACACGGAGAAGCAGAAAGAGAAGCTTACACACCAAAATGCCAAAGTTAAGGCCAGAGATGACAGTATTGGCGATGGAGAAAGCGGCGAGATCGCGGTCACCAAGGTGGCCGGCGAAGGCCCCGGCCGACGATAGTCATGCCGTAGAGTACCATCCTCGTAAAGACGGCCGGGCCGACGACTTCCCACAGCTTCTTGGACTCCAACCAAAAATCCTCCACTAGGGTTTTGCCTCTACGCTTCTTCGGGAGCTCCAAAATGAGCGGGACGGCGTTCTGACTCTCCATTCTTCACTAGTGGCGATGGAATGGATCGAGCTACTAGCCAGCCAGCTAGCTGACCTTTACTCGTTAGTTTGCAGCGTGCCTGCAGCAGGTTGTGCATATATGTAATCAGGATACAACCCTGTTTGGTTTCTATATACAATAACTATGCTAACAATTATCTGTTTTGGATCAAACAGGTATATAGTTATAATAGGTTAGATAACTGTTAGCTAAGTGCTCAAATAGTAACTATCCCATTAGCTGTATCAAAGCAGCTAATAACAGCTAACAATGGAACCCACCTGCCCCAACCTGGCATTTTTACCCTTCCCTTCTGAGATAATACTTAGCTGGTCCTATTTGGTTTCCTATAAATAGTAACTATCTACTAACAATTCGAAGAACTAACAGAAGGCCAAATAAGTAAGGGATTTTCGTTTTGAGGCCATGTACACAAATTCGAAGACAAAAGGGCCAAATAAGTAAGTGAAATTTTTTTCAGGGCCAAATAATCAATTCTCCCAAGATAATATCATGCTAAACAGAAACAAAATACAGGCTTCTGACAAATAGGTTAACACCATCAAATCTGGATGAAAAGGCTATCAGTGTTGATAAAAACTAACAGCTTGAACACAAAACAAATAAGTACCACCAAGGATAGCATTTTGAGCGAAAAGGACAAAGGGTTCTTTTTCTAAAATTTTAATTCCATGGAGCATAATTCCTCAAAACATCAATGTACAGTGCACTATTTATTCTTCTCTTGAGTGGTTTTTTTCTGCCACTAATATTGTATGATAGTGCAATGGCTTATGAATCTGGAAGTGCCATGAATACTGAAAATTAGTAAAGATGAAAAGGTAGTGCTAGCTTAAAATGGAATAGTTTCACTTGATCAAACTTTAGGTGTGACTGAACTCTGAGTGTCACTCAAAAACAAAATGAAGTCCTTTGTCACCCATCAGGGCTATCAAGCTGAAAAGAAAATGGTAAGCAGAGGAGGTTTACCATTAGGAAACAACTTCTCCTGGCCTCTGGATCCTGACAAAAAAAATCATTGCATGAAGCATAAAACATATTGCAATATAACTTCTCATCTGAGATTTACATATTTGAATATTGCATTGTGTAGCTGATTAGGTCTTAGCACCAATCATTTTAGCTCTTCTGAGATGAAAAATAAAAAACCCTGATATGACCGCCACAGACACCGCCACCGACGCCACCAGCTGTAGACGGGTGTTGCAGGTACGGCAAGAACGCGGCCGCCGCGAATCTCTCAGCCAAGTAAGATGCATAACTAAACTGGTAAGAATATGGATCTGTATGAAAAAGTGGCAAAGACAATCAAAAGAAGATTAGAGAGCTGGATGACTGAAAATTAAAATCGAGTAAGATGCATAACTGAACTGGTAAGAAAAATATCAGGCAAAAAGGTAAACAACCTCAAGGCTCATTTTGTGCAACAAATAAAAAGATAGAATTACCCAACAGAGCAGATCATAGATCGATTTTAATGGCAGATGAGATCATACCATGTTGCTGCAGCAGGTGCTGTACAGCTGTTTTGCACGAGATCAATGTAAAGAACGAAATAAAAAGCAAAAGTCGCTATATGCATATATATATACTTAAAAAAAGACATGACCTGAAAGTACCTCAACTTGCATCTTTGTGCAAATAAATTCCAGATCCATGAGCAAAAAGATCGAATCAGACAATCTTCTTTAGGGTCTTGGATCTACACACAACACGGGAAAGTCAGATTGCCAATCAATCATTAATCCCCATTCGCAACAGTAAAAGGGACCAAAATTGGGGCATCGAATGTTCAGATTGTTCAACTGGGTTGATCGAAGATGGAAATAAGGATGGTCCTTAAATTATAGTGGACCTTTATAACAGCAAGATAATGTGACATCTGACCAAGGCACCAAACATCATTTCCTAACCAAAAAATAGAATCATGGACATTTGTTGAAAATAGGTAGACAGCTACCAAATAGAATCATTTAAGATCACAATAAAATTAAATGCACATATAGTATAAATGTACTGTCATACAACTAAATAATTATCTAAATAAATCTATAGATACAATTTATCCTGCTGGGATAATTAATAGAGCACATAGTTGGATACTCAATAATGCACATACAGAAAAAAAGGTAAAAGATAGGAGCTAGGGTGAGAAAGACCACAGGGTCTTTTTTCTCAAATGTGCAGGAGAGCTGCACATATTTGTATTATAGAGAGAAAAAGGATCATTTAGGACCTTGTATTTTCCAGTGAACATAAGTCCATTATCATTGCATTTACCAACGCTCAAAAGCTTGGCAGATTACTAGAAAATAATAAAATGCATACAGATTGCACAGCTGAAACTACAATCAAGTAAAAGGATCAGCCACGAGAGGGAACAAAGATTAGGACAAATTATTTTTTATTACATAAACAATATTGGTAATTAACTTAAGGATAGAAACAACACATTAGTCTTCCATGTGTGTTTTCTAGGAAGAAACAATGTTATGCATTAGTTCATTGGTTGGGAACAAAAGGAAAAATAGGTTGTCCTATGTGTCTTTATCGTCATACTAACTCACATACACTATCTCATAATCAATCCATCTAATTTGATTCCTCTCTTGCATAATCGAAACCAGCATAGCACATTCGGAACAGGACAAAAAAAATCAAAGCCTGTTATAGCACAGAGCAAGGCGGAGTCAATTGAGGGCAACACAGCAGAAGGACAAAATTACCAGGAGCACACAGATATGGACAAGTGATGTCTCAACTGACCACCCCTTCTCATTCAGCACTTGAGTGATCATAGCCATCAGCTCCATCACTACAAAAAAAACATCACAAAAGTCAATTTGATTGACAAATTATGAACACATAAGCTGAATAAATGATTGGATAGCTGGATCTTCAATCAATTTGACTTAACTAACTTTCTGACACAATGCTTGGATAGCTGGATCTTCAATCAATTTGACTTAACTCTAGCTGCATCGATGACTGATGATAAAGTTCATGTCTTAATTTGTGATGCTTAAGCATCTAGCAAAAGAAGAGTTACTTCCCAGCAAGTAGTAACTGGTTACAGTGGTTGCAATAGTTTGTGACCCTGATTTCTCTTTTCTATCTTTTTTCTTGTAGTAACATGGCCTCTTTCAAAAAATGTGTCAATAGTCATGACTCACCTTGCTGCAATTGAAGAGAAGGAGCTCCTGACAGCGACCTGCAGCGGCATTCAAATCGTCAGATACAGTCAGGGGAAAGGAGGAGGAGCTGATGCAAACGACGAGCTGGGGAACTGGATAGGAGGATGGGCACCTGGATCTACCGGCGAGATGCGTCGGCGAATGCACAGCGCAGGGGGCGGCGCGGCGGGTCCAGAGGCTGGGGCACGCCGGCCGAGAACACCAAGACAGGCAACGCGAGGCATCTGCGCCCGCACAGCACTGGGCGACGCCGCGGCGGTGCCGGACTCTGGGGAACGGCGGCTGAGAACGCCCGCACTGCGTCTGCGGCCGCGGCACGCCGGGCGCACGGCGGCGAGCGGAGAGAGGGAAATAGCAATAGCAGCTCCAGCTCGTGGGAACCAGAACGCCTCGGGAAACTGCGGCAAGGGCATCCACGTGTCCATACCCTACTGGTCGCTGCACATCCTTCCAGATAACGGAACTTATCGTATTGCGACGCACCGCATTGCCCCAGCAGCGAGAGCTCAGTCAAGAACCACCACGACCAGGTAAAGCGACGGCCAATCCAAACATGGCGGCGACCCTCGCGCGCGCCGGCGTCACCGCCACCGCCGGGAAAGGCCGCCTCGCGCCCCCACGGGCCGCCGCAGGCGTAATGGCATCGTCGTCGCGGCGGTCACTAGGACGGGGACTGGTGTGCCACAGGAGGGGGCACTAGAGCGGCCGGCGTGGTCCGGGGAGACCCCTCTGTCGCGGCTGGTCGGCGCGCTCATCGCGTTCAAGCCGCTCTACTCGCTATTGAAGCTCGCCTCCCGCGAGGTCATCATCAGGTAGTACTACAAAATAGAAACCTGCGCGTCGTTCTTTCTAGAAACTACTGTTCTTCGTCACTCTCCTTTTTTCTTGGGGATGGCGGAGATGTCGGTGAGAATGCCTGTGTGTAGGACGGCGGAGAAGTCGAACATCCCGTGGAGGGAGATGACCAAGGAAGTGCTGGAGTCGGACGTGTACGAGGTGTTCGAGAGAATCCAAGACCCAAACCTCGTGTACCCTGACTGTGAGCTCACTTCCCCTTTCCTCTCCCAGTTTCGTTGATTAATTTTTTTCACCATTATATTCGACCCAAAAATAGTCTATATGAAGTCCAATAAACCGGAGTGATATATAATTAACTCCTTGTTTCTCTTGATCAGATTATCTCAATCCGTTTCACGCCTACGATGAAGGGAATCTATCATGGCTGGTAATTCAATTTATTGGTGTTCTCAATGTTTTTTGTATACTCTGATAATCTGCAGCTCAACTTCTTGTAATAATCCTAGGATGCCATTATATAAAATCCTAAAAAAATTGTGACACCACTATTAAATCCTGAAAGTATGACACCCAAGGTTCGCAAAAACAAAAGAGAGAAAGAAAAAGGAATATGGCACCCGAAACGTCATGGTTCTTTAACTGACGTGTAAATAACGTTGAAGGATATCATATTTTGTGTACGCTCATACTGTTAATTTGATTTTAAATAAGCTAGGCTGCAGCAGAGGCTGAGGCGGCAACAATGTCAATCGCAAAGAGGGCCATACCTGATGCTAAATCCATCGAAGAAGCGAACCAAATCGTCCGCGGGAGCTGGCTGAATGTAATTGAGGAGCATCATCTCAAGTACTCAGGGAACTGTCAGGTAAATGACATCTTGGACATTGGCTGCTCCGTTGGAGTAAGCACCAGATACCTCGCCGAGAAGTTCCCTTCAGCTCAAGTTGTTGTAAGCCCTCAAACCTCTGCTTAAGCTCCTTTTGTGTATTGTCTCGTACGGAGCTATAATAAGCTCCAATATCTTTACATTATAAATTAATTATCAATGATATGATGCCATTATTGGTACAATTTTATCTGAACCCCATTGCATGGACCATTCACAAGCAACCCAAGTTCGCCAAACGAATAAATCGAGTAGTAGCTAGATAGTAAGTAGCTTGTACACACTGCAGTCTTTTCTGCATATTGATGGCACAGTAGTTGTGCACAACCATGCACTCAGTTCGGAAATGTTTGTGAATAATGAAGGGACTCGACCTATCTCCATACTTTCTCGCTGTGGCGGCACAAAAGGAAGAAAAAATGTCACGGCCAAATCCTATTCGTTGGGTTCATGCAAATGGTGAAGCGACCGGGCTGTCCTCTGATTCATTTGACCTTGTCTCCCTTGCTTATGTGGTAAATTTCTATCAGATTTAAATCTTCTCTTCATGGATTTAAAATCACAGTGATTACCATAAATTTGAGACGCTATCTTAAAAAAAAAATCTCTGCAATACCATAATCAAAAGCACAGAATATAAGTCAGCACCAATGCAGTAACGCCCCTTCTGAAAAACCTGCAGTGCCATGAGTGCCCAGCACGAGCAATAACCGGACTGGTGAAGGAAGCATTCAGGGTCCTTCGTCCAGGAGGAACAATCGCCTTAACAGACAATTCAGTAGGAATTTCTTTTTTTCACTTTTCCTACAGTACAAGTATGCAAACTTGTTCGATAATCGATTAACAGAACTCCGTTTTTCATTCTAAATTCCTTTGCAGCCAAAATCCAAAGTACTTCAGGTAAGCTTCAACAGTCAGTACCATATTTCAACAACGCCTCAATCGTCACAGAAGTTATGATTTACATCGGGCGATAACATTTGTTTCCATGTATTCCAGGAACTATCCCCAGTTTTGTTCACTCTGATGAAGAGTACCGAACCTTTCCTTGACGAGTACTACATGCTGGATTTGGAGGAGACAATGAGAAAAGTCGGCTTTGTTAACGTTTGTTCCATCCTGACGGACCCCAGGCACAGAACAGTCACTGCAACCGTGCCTTACTAATTGGCTCAGACCTTCAAATCTAAACCCGGCCAGTACACAACAAGGGAGTATTTAAAATTTTGTATGCTTACTGGGATGGTTGCATTTGTATGAAGTCGAACACTACGACTGTTATGATCAGATGATTCAGATATTATGGCCAGGAATCACTTTCAGGAACCGTACCTCTGATATATTCATCAGCTGGTACCCAACCAATCAGCATTGTTGTTGATATGAGGTATAACTTAAAAATAAAACATCCGCGACTTATTTCCAGTTGCACACAAGTTGGTGTAGTTAACTCTATATTTGACTTCGGGTTGTACTTAAATTCTCAAAAGGCCAGAACAAAGGCCTTAAGTAAATATTGTACAATTGGAATCAATCATGTCATCTTGATAACCATTCTTGCAATAACACGACTAAAACTTATGCCCAATGTTTTTTTCCCACTCAACTATGAGTTACCCTACTTCAATCTCACCTTCCGTTCCCTATTAGAGCATCTCCACAACTCCCAGAACTTCTATAAAAATACTCCCAACACTACTTCGATCTCACCTTTGGTTTGTTGTTAGAGCATCTCCAACAACTCCCAAAACTTCTATAAAAAAAAAAAAAGTCCCAAAACTGTTTCCCAAACCAAATTTCATGCCGTCGAAAAATTTGAAGTCCAATGAAACCCAAAAGCCACACCCAATCTTTATGCTCGCTGAAAACACCAGATTAGAGCATCTCCAACAGTTTCCAAAACATACTTGGTGAATCAATGAATTTGTCATGTCGCTAGAAAACTTGGGAGCATATTTGTTGGCTTTCTCTAACCGTTTTCAACATCTCACTCCTAAAATATAGAAGACTTTTGCATCAGAAATACTAACTATTTCCATCCACTTTTATTTTTTCACTTTTTTTTTCTCTGTCTCTTGTACATTTGTATTCAGAACCCTTACTTACTTATTCTTTCTTACACCCTTCCGCCTCAAGAATGGTTGTCGATAGGCGTGCATATATTTTTGTGTGATTAGGTCAATTTTTCTATGCTGAAAGATTGGGAGTTCAGATAGAGGGTTGTTGAGGAGCATTTTATTTTCAATCTTACAAAAAAAAAATCAAGGTTGGGAGTGGGTTTTTGAAACTCTTAAAGATGCTGTTATGCAACTCGATTATCCGCCTGCCCTCCACCCTCCCTATTGTTGATTTCACTCCACTACTGCAACATAATCAATCATGTTCACCTTCTTTGGGGCCTTCAAGTACAACATCAATTGTTTTTTTTTTCTGGTTGTAAGATAGCCCTGCTCAAATCGGGGGTGAGTTCCCCTTTTTCTGAACATATCAAGTGGTCATTACAATATATGTAATTCCTTCTTAAGGTTGTTATACAAATATAAATAAAAAACAACTCTTATCCACTACTAGGAAAATTATTTTAGGAGACAACTTTGATTAAAGAAGGTGGGCACACTGAAAGCCCTTGTTTGGTTTTGAATAACTGATGAAAACATTATATGCTAATCCTTTGCTCTAAGTGTTTATAAGATAAGATTGCACATATGATGATGAAGCATGGTGGCTAGAGTGATGGCCACAAGATCATGAACATGGACATGGTGGACTTGGTGTCATGATCAAGCTCTTTGAAAACCACAAGATCATGAACATGGGCATGGTGGACTTGGTGTCATGATCAAGCTCTTTCAAAAAAGAAAAAGAAAAAGAAAAAACAAAAATGCCCATGGAGATCAAGGCAAAGGTATAACTTGAGGGAATATTTTTGGTTTAGTGATCAAGACACTATAGAGTGTGTGATCACATTTAGGATTGATAGTCGTACTATGAAGAGGGGAGAAATTGTTCGTGAAATTCGGTTATCAAAGTGTCAATAGATGACCTAACTCATACGTATGCATTTATATTCTAGTGTGCGACTAATTCCCTTGGAAAATGCTTTGAAAAGTGCTAACACATGTGTGCAATGGCGAGACACTTTGTGGTTGACATGTTGGAAGCAAGGGTGTTGAGAAAGGGAGTTGGAAGAGCCAGCCACTGTACATCGGACGCCGGTCCATGCGTGCAATGCATCAAAGGCTATCTTGGTGCCGACACTTGCATTGGGCGCTGCGTCGATGCAGAGTGTCATCTGGTTGTAGAGCATTTTGCGTCATTTAAGGAATCATGGAATGTCAAAACATTTTCACTTTGACCAAAATTATAGAGAGAATAACAAAGATTTGTGACGTCAAATAGAAATAGATATACTATGAAAATATAATTATTGAAGAATTCAATGATAATTAGTGGACATACTAAATGTTATTATCTTATCATATACTCTTGACTCTTCGATTCAGTCATCCCTTTGAGATAGAGAAACTCCCTCCCACTTATCTCTCTTGATTGATTGCATATTCAAAGTGAGATTGAGTGATCTTAGTGCACACTACAAGAAATCGACATTCCAAGACAGATGAATTTTTGTCATGTATAGCCCAAAACTGTCACAAAAAGTGCACTTACGACGGAATCCGTCCGTCATGGCGTCCGTCATATAATCAGCGTCACAAAATGTCTCGCGTGACGGATTTTGGTGTTCTGTCACAAAACATCAACACATTTAGTGACGCTTGCTGTCATATAATACTACATTTTGTGACACGGGTCAACGCGTCTTGTAATACAATCTTGTGTCATATATAGTGTTTTAACCATGGTTAAGAGGTCGGTTATGCTAGTTTTTGTGACGATAAGAACCTGTCATGTATAGATAGTTAACCATGGTTAAAACTGTTACATATTGTGAGGCCCTGCATCTAGGGTCCAGGCCCATATTAGGGGGCCCAACCAAATTGAAACAATAATAATAGGGATAATAATAAACCACAAAACCAATTATATTACCATATTGACCATACAAAAAGTGCTTGTTCCGAACACATGTTTCATACAAACATACAACAAAACTTAAAAGAAAATGACTCACCCAACTAAATAAATTTCAACATCTAGGGCCAAGTTGTAGCCAACTGCAAGCACCAAGTTCCTGCACCATACAGGTTCCAACCCACCGGCAGAGCCATTGCAAGTTCAAGCCGGCAGCCAGCCATTGCAAGTTCCAAACCCGGCTGAAACTATCAAACAAAAAAAAAAAAATAATGAAGTCACCGGGGAAAATGTACTATACAAATAGTAACTAATGAAATCACACTTTTCATTTGATGGCATGAACTCATGTAACTCTAAAGCAATTTTCCAAAGTAATGAAAATCAATAGTATATTTTAATCATGTCAAAAAGAATCGGTTTTCGATTCCTAGTGCTACAACCAACATATCTATCATCTATGAATGTACTCACCTTGCAAATGAATGTGCTGACTTGTAGCCACCATGTACTCCATATGTCATCACCATCACCTCGATACGCAATGGATTACACCAACAAAAAAATATATAATCGATAACTAACCAAATAATAGTGACAATTAGACAAGAAACAAAACCGGATAGAGTAGGATCAACAAGATTACGGATGATAGGATTAGGAAAAAGGTAGGATTAGATATTGATAGGATTAGGTATGCTAGCCTCAAATTGAATAGCCATAACATTCGTGCTCACATCCATCCCCGCCATCACTTAGATCAGCTCTAGTGTTGCATGAGTGGACGTTAACCACGAGTTCAATGGTAAATAAGTTCGCATCATAGGTCTAGTAATTTCACTCAATATTGTAGAGGCCTCGGTATATGAATAACACCCATAAGTCAACACATGTCAGTACCGTATGTTCGTAATCATCCACCGCTTGCCGTCGGCTTGAGTTTGACACAACACAATTGTTGCATAACCGCGGATGATGCTAGAACATTCGACATCGACCACGTGAAGACAAAGAAACAAAGGTGCTCAGGCATCATTGGCCATAATTGCAAATACGACATCATTTAGGGCATGAAATCATCGAAAGCTTTCAGCCTCGCATCAAGAAAGCTCACGCCCTCACAAGTCCAATCTGGCGAGGCATGTAAGTTTCTTGATGATTCGATGAACTAAATGAGAACAAACCACATTTGTACCTCACCTTTCCAAATTCCCTCACAAGCCTCAAAGATAAAGTACCAACTCTCAAGCTCATAGTAGGCATGGAGCCATGGCTACATCCACTCCCGACCATCCGTAATGGTAGTGACCATTCGGTTGCTTGGGAATGGACGTGAGCCATGACATTATGACTACCATGAATTCAACATAAAGGAACCCGCACACCTCGGATTATGCATCATTGGCAATAACAGTCTACTCAATTAGATGGAATGTTATTAGTTTGAGAACGCGGCATCGGATTGATAGGATTTAGTAAGTTACTCACCAAGTGACCGAACAGTCTTTGTATCACAGGACTAGTCGCTGTAAAATAATGTTTTTGAGAAAGCAACATCGGTTTCATATGGGGAAAATAATGATTTGTTCAGTAAAAGAAACCTCTCGATTCTACAAAGCAAGTTAAGACCTACACAATGTACTGAAATTAGGACCTATACTAAAGATCTACGATAACCACCCTAATCTCGTATACACCGGACGGAGATTTCATACCTGAATGGCCACCGAGCACGATGGCGAGCTGTGGTTGCCACGCAAAGAAGATCTTGCAGAGTTCGGGGTCGCCTTCAAATCGATAGGGCTCGGGTGGCGCAGGGTCGCGGCGACGGTGGCCGAGTTGCTTGCGAGGTCGATGTCGCGGACGACGAACGGGTCCCGCGCAGTGACTCCCGCACGTGACCGGCGGCGCTCTCACAAACGGAGGAGGAGGAGGAGGAGGAGGTCCCAGAGGGCGGCGGGGTTCAGCGGCCCACTACCCCGTCACGGACGGTCCCGCACGATGGACCTTCTCTTCGAACGACCATGGCGGTCGCGCCAAAGTCGGGGGAGGGGCTACGGCTCCCGGGAGTGGGTGGCGGCGGAGGCGTCGGGCGGAAACCCTAGGAGAGGAAGAGAGGAGCAGAATGAATCAAGAGGAGGAGGGGTCGGGTAGGTGGGATGATAGGATAAGGTTACGAAATTTTTTAGTCGCCCGCCGTGAGCCCGTTCGCCGCTCGTTTTTGCGAAAAAGAGAGGGAGAGGGCAGGAAGGGAGGGTTTCACTTTCATTTGAACCCTCGATCTCATCCATCCAATGGTGTAGATAGAGCTAGAGATCAAAATTTGAAATGGGGCCTTCGGGCCGCCAAGCTCTAGATGGATCCAAATCGAAAAGTCATGAACACGTGTTTTGTAGGTCTCTTCAAGACCTACATTCGGTATTAGAGTCAAATTTTCAGTTTTCGAAATTCCGGCGGCTCGAATTTTGAATTTTCAAATTTTTGCGCCGGGGCGAGTTTTCGGGGCCCTAGACGACCTCCGTTTGAAAAGTCATGAACACGGAAAGTTCATAACTCATCGAGATCTACATTCCGTATTTAGGTGACTTTTGCATCCGAGCAAGCATTCGAAAGCGTAGTTCAAAAACCACTAGTCGCCCACGAGTTGCATAAACTCTCTCGTGAGATACGTGGATTTGCAACTAGGGTTCACCAAAGACTTCCTCAAATGCAAAAAGTACCTATATATGGAATGTAGATCCCGACGAGTTCTATCAACTTCGTGTTCAAAAGTTTTTCATCCGAGGCCGTTTAGTGCTCCGTTTGGCCGAGGTTTGACCAAGTCAAACGTTGGTCAATTTGAAATCGGGCCTTCGGGCCGCCGAAGCTCTAGATGGATCCAAATCGAAAAGTCATGAACACGTGTTTTGTAGGTCTCTTCAAGACCTACGTTCGGTATTAGAGTCAAATTTTCAGTTTTTCGAACTTCCGACGGCTCGAATTTCGAATTTTCAAATTTTTACGGCTTCGGGGCGAGTTTTCGGGGCCCTAGACGACCTCCGTTTGAAAAGTCATGAACACGGAAAGTTCATAACTCATCGAGATCTACATTCTGTATTTAGGTGACTTTCGCATCCGAGCAAGCGTTCGGAAAGCGTAGTTCAAAAAACCACTAGTCGCCCACGAGTTGCATAAACTCTCTGTGAGATACGTGGATTTACGACTAGGGTTCACCAGCACTTCCTCAAATGCAAAAAGTGCCTATATATGGAATGTAGATCCTGACGAGTTCTATCAACTTCGTGTTCAAAAGTTTTTCATCCGAGGCCGTTTAATGCTCCGTTTGGCCGAGGTTTGACCAAGTCAAACGTTGGTCAATTTGAAATCGGGGCCTTCGGGCCAGTTTTCGAAGCTCTAGATGGATCCAAATCGAAAAGTCATGAACACGTGTTTTGTAGGTCTCTTCAAGACCTACGTTCGGTATTAGAGTCAAATTTTCAGTTTTCGAACTTCTGGCGGCTCGAATTTCGAATTTTTAAATTTTTGCGGCTCGGGACGAGTTTTCGGGGCCCTAGACGGCCTCCGTTTGAAAAGTCATGAACACGGAAAGTTCATAACTCATCGAGATCTACATTCCGTATTTAGGTGACTTTTGCATCCGAGCAAGCGTTCGGATAGCGTAGTTCGAAAACCATTAGTCGCCCACGAGTTGCATAAACTCTCTGTGAGATACGTGGATTTGCGACTAGGGTTCACCAGCACTTCCTCAAATGCAAAAAGTACCTATATATGGAATGTAGATCCTGACGAGTTCTATCAACTTCGTGTTCAAAAGTTTTTCATCCGAGGCCGTTTAGTGCTCCGTTTGGCGAGGTTTGACCAAGTCAAACGTTGGTCAATTTGAAATTGGGGCTTTTCGGGCCAGTTTTCGAAGCTCTAGATGGATCCAAATCGAAAAGTCATGAACACGTGTTTTGTAGGTCTCTTCAAGACCTACGTTCGGTATTAGAGTCAAATTTTCAGTTTTGAACTTCCGCGGCTCGAATTTCGAATTTTTAAATTTTTGCGGCTCGGGGCGAGTTTTCGGGCCCTAGACGGCCTCCGTTTGAAAAGTCATGAACACGGAAAGTTCATAACTCATCGAGATCTACATTCCGTATTTAGGTGACTTTTGCATCCGAGCAAGCATTCGAAAGCGTAGTTCAAAACCACTAGTCGTCGTTTTTTTTTTTTTTTTTTGCCGTTTTCTTCCTAGTCAAATGAGCAATGCATCCTTAATTTTGTGAGAGTTTTCTTCCTGTTCAACGAGGATCCAAATCGAAAAATTTAAAATTAACACAATAGTGTTTTGCCTTGGAATCTAAATTAAATGAGCAATTGACTATGAACTTAGAAACTCCAAATGCAAAAGAAAAGGGGAAGATCAATCACAACAAAGAATAATAATATACCAAAGTGAGCTAAAGACCGAATATATATATACGTACTAATACATATTAGTTGTTCTCCATCCCTACACTAGCACTAATATTAGTTGTTCTTCATCCATCCCTACATATATAATAATAAATAGGTGTTTTGCATCCATCCATGCAGACCACATACATTTAGTAAGTTACTAGCTAATCTAAAGATCGATCCCCCGCATCCATCCATCCATCCAACCCGGAATACATACACATTGTTCACAAAATAATAAGCCCACTAAACAAAGGGCTACCAAAAAGGTCGCGCAGGGGTCATGCGAGGGGTCTTGCGGGAGGGGCTCCAGGGGACGCCATCACTTCTTGCCCGGCGGGCGCCATCCAAGGCCTGGCGAAGGTGGCCAACCTTGGACTTGACGACCTCCAGGTCCTTACCGAAGGCGTCCACCTTCTTTCTCGGGTCGGGTCCTTCGGACCGCCCGAGAGCTCGGCCACCTTCGAGGATAGAACGGCGAGCCTCGTTCAACGGCTCGGTGGCCGAGGCGGTGATGGCGCTCATGAGTGCGGTCTTGGAGATCTGGAAAGTCTAAACAAAAGCAGTGTTATTAGTTTGAGAAACCAGGATCGGTTTTGATAGGATATAGTAGGTTACTCACCAAACACAATGCTATATCATAGGATAAATACATAAAGAGACAGAGATATTATACCAAAAACACATTTCTATATATCATAGGATAATCTAATGACTACATCTTTGTAAAAAATAATGAATTTGAGAAAGGAACATAAGTTTCATAGGGGAAAATAATGATTTGTTTGCTTTGTAAAAAACCCGAGTCCTCATTGGGCTAACAACACCGTAGCCCCATTTCATCCTATGCCATCACTTAGATTAGATCTAGTGCTAACAACACCGTAGCCCCATTCCATCCTATGCCATCACTTAGATTAGATCTAGTGTTGCATTGGATTGGATGGTCCCCAACGGTGCTGTAAAATCCAGGATGAGGAATGCTTTTCCCAATTTATACCACCGGGGCGCTGTAAAATCGAAGCAAATCAATTATGTGAATACTGATCAAACACATGCCTCTTAATTTGGTGTCTACCTTTTTCTTATATCTAATGACTGCCTTTTAATTGAAGATGAGAAACAAAAAAATGAATGGACAGCATGGAATATGCCTATTCTTCCACTGATCAGCCATCAGCTTGAGTTAGGGGTTGATTGATTCCTAGCCACCATAATCCTTACACCCTTGGCATGTTGGCATTGGCATGTATATAATCATTAAACTGTTGCATGCATATAATCCTTGCACCCTTGCGCAGTATATATTCCTTACACCCTTCCATGCATATATTCCTTACACCCTTACATGCCAAACCTTGGTGGGGCACCAAACAACCATCCTAACTCAATTGTTGCTTGAACAAATGGTTGATACAAGCATATTGGATTACCGACATGAATAGAGAGATAGGTAGAAGAACTAGTGTTCACATAAAGGCAGCCATCTCATTATTGCATTCACTAAATTATGCACATGGCCAATAACAGTCTACTCAAATTAGAAACTACCAAATTATTAGCCATCTACTGAAATCATTATCCATCATTGGCCAATAACAGTCTACTAAAATTAGAAACTACCAAATCAAGTAGCCATCTACATGAAATCATTATGCATCATTGGCCAAATCATTAGCTATCTACCTAATCATACCTCGATTCTACAAACGAACTACCAAATCAAGTAGCCATCTACTAAAATCATTATGCATCATTGGCCAAATCTCTACCTCTCGCACTCGATTCTACAAATGAACTAATCTAGATTCTACAAATCAAGTTGGACTGAACACTTACCTCCTCTCGGGGGGAGGGGCCGCTTGCTCCATGATGGCAAGCCGGAGCCGGGAACCGGGCCCGGGGAGGCGGACGACACATGGAGTGCCGCCCGCGCCGGCGTGCACAGTCGTCAGTAGCCCTCGAAGCACTCACATCGCAGATCTCCATCGCCGGAGGCGACGAGTGCGCGATGCTCGCCGGCGCCTTGGCCTTGCCCGGCGAAGCCGTGGCCTTGCCCTTGCCCTTGCTCGTGGAAGCCCGGCCTTGCCCCCCGACGCCGCGCCGTTGCCCTTGCCCCCGCCCTTGCTCGTGGAAGCACCGCCCTTGCTCGCCGACGCCGCAGCCCGTCTTCTTGGTCGAAGACGGCGGGGGTTTTACCCCGGCCCCAGGGATCTTCCTCCTAGGCGTGCCCGCCGCCTCCATAGCACGGGGCAACGGCCTCGCACGCTTGGTTGCCCGCACCGCCGACGCCTTCTTGGAGGCCGACGGCTTGGAGGCCGACGGCTTCCTTGAGGTGGAGGCCATGGTTGGCGGAGGACCCGTGGCGGCGGGTCCGCCGGGCACTCCACATCCCCGTCGCGGGGTCCCACACGCCCGCTTTCTCCGGGACGGACCATGGCGGTCGGCGGCGGAGCCGGGAGGGGTCATGGGCGGCGGCGGCGGAAACCCTAGGAGAGGGGAGCAGGTGAATCTGAATCGAGAGGAGAGGAGGGGGAGTGAATGTGACGGTGTTACGGTGGGGGTGAAAACGCGTTAATGTGACGCGGTGAATAAGGAGAGAGTGACTGACAGATGGGCCCACGGTCAACCCGACTCCAGTCTCGAATTTTAACACTCTATACTACACTCTGGACGAAAGTTCCCACGTATCGCAATGGTCAAGGCACGAAACCTCCATCCCGCTCGTCCTGGGTTCGAGACTCCCGCGCGCTGTTTTGCTTTTTTTTTTTGCTATTTACTTTACGTGGATAAATAATTCATGTCACAAAACACCCAAATCCGGCGTCATAAAAAGCCCCCTCGCCGCATGGGTGCCCAACGCCCACAATTTATGACGAAACGGGGTAGTATAATGTGACGACCATTTTTCAGGCGTCACAAATAATCATGGTGTTTGCATTTTGTGACGACAACGTGTTTTCCGTCGTATTATGACACATTATATGACGATTTTAGGCCCCGTCATGAGGTCGTTTTGTCATAAAAAATCGGTATTCTTGTAGTGGCATTTGCTTGAGAGATAGCATCTAGCGGCACATGGAGATCGTGTTGGCCGGTGGATTGCTTGGTACTCTTGGTGAGTACCATCACCTAGCCGGCTTGGAGGCATCGACAAGAGTTGGTAATTGTTCTTCGCCACCTCCCGATGATTTTTTTAGAACACGCTGATGGCGTGTATATCATTAAGCAGAAAGATTATGGATACAAACAATGGTAACCAACCGGTTACCAACTACACACGCAACGCACGCCACCCTCTTTGAACATGAATGGATTGCATCGTTACAACTGTTGCTCCCAAATTGCAAGGCACTAGACCCTTGACAGCAACCTTCCTAACTGAGAGTAGCCAGCTAGAACCCACACCTTGGCCTCATCGAAAATTGTGTCCGTGTAGGATCTGATGGAAGCCTAGAGGGGGGGGTGAATAGGCTTATCCCTAAAAATTGACCTGTCAAAACTTAAACACGGCTGTTAGTCCAATAGGTGCGGCACTGCCGCGTGATAGTGCAACACTGCCGCGTGCAATAGATAGAACAGAATAGAACTGAGTGATTGAAGCAGTAGGCGCGGCACCGCCGCGTCCCTGAGCGGCACTACCACGTGTGACTGAACCCGAACTGTACCAAAGTGAATCTGAGAGCTAGAGTTTGGTGTTCGTGGTTCCTACTTGTTCCTGCACACAAAATACTTCACAGAGAGCTAACCAAATATGACAGAAACACAACAACAAAGTAGATCAGGATGAAACCCTAGCTCACAAGAGTAAATATGCAAGAATGTAAAGAACACAAGTGACACAAGGATTTATCCCGTGGTTCACCGTCGCCACAAAGGCTGGGTTACCTCCACGTTGTTGAGGTTGCCACACAAGGCTTAGCTTGCCACAAAGGCTTGCTTTTTCCCTCGTTCACAAGTCTAGGGAGCAAACCCTAGAGATGTGCGGTAATGTATTGATTTGTGTGAGGTTACAAACCTTCCAAGGCTGCCACACAAAGGGGGCAAGCTCAAGGGCGACGCCTAGCCGTCTAGGAGCAAGCTCCAAGAGTAAAGAACCCTAGGGTTCTGGCCAAACGTGAACCAAATGCTCTTTTGAGTGGGGAAAGTAGTAGATCCGGCCTCCAATCGAAGTTTGCTGCCTTTTCTCTAAAGAATCCGTGGTGGGAGTGAGAGATTGAGTGGGGAGCTCAAGGTGCTTCAATGGAGGAGTGAGAGAGAGAGAGCAAAAGGTTGGTTCCTGGCTGTTCTGCTCGAGGAAGAAGATGAAGTGAGCCAGGTGACCATTGTGGGAGGGGTAGGAGTGGTATTTATACCCAATAGGACTAATCTCTCGGTTTAAGTGTGGCCCAAGACTAAACGCTGCCAAAGCGCGCCGTGCCAAGACAAACGAGGAGTGAAACATGACATTTTCGGGCTGTTTTGGCTTGGAGTTGTGTTTTTGGCTGGATTGGAGTTTTGAGCATTTAGTCCACATGTAGCCAAGGGTCCTAGGATCCCTCTTGATAGTACGGCGTTTCCTAAACTCAAGATTCAAAATATGAAATAATTTAAACGCCTTGATCTGGAAACACCACCATCTAGCTCATTGGATGCCTTTGGACCTGTTCATCAACTCCTTATTTTATTTCCTGCACATCATCCACAAGTCTCATTAGTCCCCTAATTCGGTGGTCATCAACGCCAAAACCCACATAGAGCTTGATTGCACTTACAATCCGCCACTTGGAGTGTGTTCCTGGTGACGCCATTGAAGGTACGCGCATTGCGTTCCTTCCACATGGACCACCCTAGCAGGAAGAACATTGAGACAAATCCATGGTGCCATACCTGTGGCACATATTTGCGGTACTCCAGCCACCATTCCATGGTCAGCCCCTCGGCAACAATGACGACGTCTCCGAAGTGAAGTCTGGACAGGCAAATAGCCCAAACTTCTCTGGAAAAGTAGCAACCCAATAAGATGTGGTCCATTGTTTCCGGGGCTTGGTCACACATGATGCAAGAGTTTGTGGGCTACAACCCGTGGCGAAATCTCCGATCGCCTGTCCAACACCATGCATGACAAGCCAAAAGAAGAACCGGACATGTAGAGGAGCCACTGTTTTCCAGATCTCCTTGGCCCCAAGAATTGGGGAGGACCCTAGGAACATGGTCCCGTACGCCGACGCAGTAGAGTAATGTCGATCCTCCGAAAGTCACCAAACGAGCGATGATTATGAGGGGTTCTTGTGCCCTCATTGGGGGAGCGCCAAAGGCAACTCTAGTAAATTGTGCATGTCATTGAGCTACCTTACTTGCGAGTGGTGTCTCATGGGCTTGACTTCGGAGATGAATGGACCTAGTAGCACTTCAACCTTGGATTAGCCATGATTTCCCCTCTTAATAGTATGGCTATGTATCCTAAATGTGATCACACTCTTTATAGTGTCTTGATCACTAAAATCAAAAGCCCTATCAAGTATACCTTTGCCTTAATCTCCTCGGGTCTTTTGTTTTTCTCTTTCTTGCTCCATGAGCTTGATCATTGCACCATGTCCACCATGGTTCGTGTCCATAATCATGATGCTCCACATCATCACATGTTGGTAATATAACTAGTCACACTTACATAAACCATTAGCAACCAGGTGTCATCTATTATCCAAAACCAAACAAGGAATTTCGATGTCAAACACCAACTAGGTCTAAATGACATGTCATACAAAAGTAGGAACTAGTGCTAAGTTTTTAGGTAACTAGTAGTGAGCTTCATATCAAACATTGAAACCCAACAAAGTAGCAAGCCTCTAAGAAGTTACTCCTCTTCACTTTTCAATTTATATGAAAAAAGAGCATAATCATGTTAGTAAAGACAAACCACATCAGGAAATAAACAACTCAATAGATCTGCTAAACTCTACTATTTTCGATTGCATTAAAGCACACATACCAGGAATTGGTGAAATACCTCGGCTCTCCCATGGTGGCTATCCTGGGGGTGAGGATGACGGGGATATGGGGGGAGACGAGAGAGCCGCTATTAGAGAGCCGCCACTGGCTATCAGGAGCACTGTTGCCGGTCGGCAGGAGTAGAACATCCGCCTGAATACCCCGACCCCTCATGCTAAGCAGCCGTGGGGAAAGGGCGATGGGGAGAGGGGGAGGGCAACGAGGGAGTTGCCGTCGGCCGCCGAGAGCACCGGCGCTGCTTGAAACCCTAACCCTAACCCTTCATGCTACAAGCGTTCGTAAGTAGCCATAGGGGAAGGGCGATGGGGAGATGGGAGCGGCAGAAGGGGAGGCGAGCTGCTAGCCACCGGGAGCAGCACCAGCGCCACACGGAGCACCATGACAGAAAAGGACCCATGCCATGACCTTTTTCTAGAGTCAGGCGAGTTGGCAACAACGGTGGAAGAGCCCTCAGGGGCACTTTTGTCTTTTGGACGGCTTGCCTTTTCTTTTCTTTTTCACCATTTAATATGACTAGTACCAACGGTGTTAAATAATAGAGATAGATAGTGATTTGGTCGAAGAAAAACAAGAGTAAAAATCTAAAGTTTTTAAAAAATAAGGGTAAAATCATAAAGTCCAAAATAAGATAGAATCACATAATTGCCAAATTCCCAAACATATATGCCCGGACCCCATCGGATCCTACCCAAGCCCCAACTCAAACGCCCCCGCCGCCGAGCGCCTAGCGCCTTTAGTGCCCGACGAAAAAATCCAAGCCGAAAGCTCCGGCGGCAAGCGAAGAGAAAGCGCCGGTGCTAATCCGGCGATGGACGCGTCTGCCGGCGGCGGCGGGAACTCCCCGCCGACCACTGGCGCGGACGGGTCGAAGCGCCGCGTCTGCTACTTCTACGACGCGGAGGTGGGCAACTACTACTACGGGCAGGGCCACCCGATGAAGCCGCACCGCATCCGCATGACCCACGCGCTGCTCGGCCGCTACGGCCTCCTCGATCAGATGCAAGTGCTCCGCCCTCACCCTGCCCGCGACCGCGACCTCTGCCGCTTCCACGCCGACGACTACGTCCACTTCCTCCGCTCCGTCACCCCGAGACGCAGCAGGACCAGATCCGCGCGCTCAAGCGCTTCAACGTCGGCGAGGACTGCCCTGTCTTCGACGGCCTCTACAGTTTCTGCCAGACCTACGCGGGGGGCTCCGTTGGCGGCGCCGTCAAGCTCAACCACGGCCACGACATCGCCATCAACTGGGCCGGCGGACTCCACCACGCCAAGAAGTGCGAGGCCTCCGGGTTCTGCTATGTTAATGACATCGTCCTCGCCATCCTCGAGCTACTCAAGTACCACCAGGTATTCCAATTCTCTACGATTTTTTGATTTTTTTTTGAATCTGTAGCTGGATTGGATGGATAGAATTACCCATGTTTTGTAAACTGTAATTGCATTGTAGCGCGTTCTGTACGTGGATATCGACATCCACCACGGGGACGGCGTGGAGGAGGCTTTTTACACCACAGACCGGGTGATGACGGTCTCATTCCACAAGTTTGGGGATTATTTCCCAGGGACAGGGGACATTCGTGATATTGGGCACTCAAAGGGTAAATATTACTCCCTGAATGTTCCGCTGGATGACGGTATTGATGATGAGAGCTACCAGTCGTTGTTCAAGCCAATAATGGGCAAGGTGATGGAGGTCTTCAACCCTGGTGCAGTAGTGCTCCAGTGCGGTGCAGATTCATTGTCGGGTGACAGGTTGGGCTGTTTCAACCTCTCTATTAAGGGCCACGCAGAATGTGTAAGATTTATGAGGTCCTTCAACGTCCCGCTGTTGCTGCTTGGTGGCGGTGGGTATACCATAAGAAATGTTGCACGGTGCTGGTGCTATGAGGTATGTAACGGAGGACCTTCATTGGGGAAAAACCACATTTGTTATGCCTTTCAACTTTTGTGGTGTTTGTTATTCTATTGCTTCCAATAACCTTGTCTGATTAATGATTTGGAATTGTTAAGTATACTGTGAGTGTAACACTTTGCAAGACTTTTACCCCTTACTGCAATGAAGTTATTCGAATTAATAGAACAAGAAACAACAGTTGTAGTGCTCACTGCCTAGAATATGCAGGACGATTGGTACGGCGGTTGGAATTTATGAATACTCACATAAAAGTAATATTTCAAAGAGAAACAAATAGCCTTCTAAATCATGTTATGCATGTGTGATACAAATGCCGTTTCTCTGATTTCATATATAAGGTTTTCTTCAAGTACATCTGTGTTGTCGATTTGTAACTTTATTGGTAACTGATTTGCTAGCATTCCCTTTTTGCCCACTTCAAGCACCATCTGCATTTTAGCTGTCCATGTCTCCCCTTGTGTTTGTGCTGTGAACCCAGTAAACACAACCTACCTTCTGTCTGCAAAAAGTAATCTACATATTATGTTTACTAGTTGTTTTCCATATTCAGTTTTTTATTAGGATATTTTTATTTATCCTAATATGTTTTTGATTTTTAGGATATATAAGAGCAATATTTGAAATACCAGGATGATATATTTTCTGAATTAGTTATCTATGCAGCACAAGGCATGTGTCATCTTGATTTAATGAATTTATTCGTACCCATGCCGTTGTATACTTTGAGTGCTGACTAGTGTTACCTAATTTTGTAAATAGTTTTCATGATGTGTTTTAAATTTACTAAGATGTCACAAAATATATTTTTTGCTATTTACTGTGTATATGCCCTTTGTATTTTTAACTATATTATGACTAGGTTATGTGTTAACCAAACACTATTTTTCTCAAAGATCATCTCTCCCAAGTTCCAACTCATTCAGCCACTGTTGTGCACAAGACAATTAAACTTCTGCACAGTTCATTATATTCTTTTTATGTTGAGTGATTGAGGATTGAAGCCACTATTGTTATTTCTGATTTCTGATATGCCTTTTAATGTCACCAGTTCAAAGTCTTTTAATAACTGCTCACCTTTTCTTTTTTTTTTTTCATATTTCTTGAGCAGACAGGAGTTGCCCTTGGTCATGAGCTCACTGACAAGATGCCACCTAATGAGTACTATGAGTATTTTGGTCCAGATTACACTCTACATGTCGCTCCAAGTAACATGGAGAATAAAAACACACGGAATCAATTGGAAGATATAAAATCGAAACTTCTAGATAATCTTTCAAAACTCCGACATGCTCCTAGTGTTCAATTTCAAGAGCGACCTCCTGAGGTTGAGTTACCTGAGGTGAGGATTCTTTTACAAGCAAAAAAATAATTGGATGATGTTTTATCCTTTACAATAAATCAGGCACAAAGATAAGGCCGTCTTTAGTAGAGTTTTTGTGGACAAGACTGAATAATTGCAGACAACTCTATTGAATAGAATTACTAAGAACTAAGAAGATCTGGAAATGTAGTGGAAGATTCTTTTTTTTCTCAAACAACACAGGTGAGTTGTTTGTCATTTCAGTAAGAAAGGAGATCTTACAACCGGGAGGACTAGAACAAACCTTCCCAACACACCCCACTCACACCAATCCATAGCTAAAATGAAAAGAAATTTGTGCCACGGCAAAAATAAAAGCCCTTGGATAACTTGGACAGCAACTCCCAAGTAACTAGTGATGGGGAAATGGCTATTGACAATTGTGACTGATATATAGCATGTCAACCCTCCTACCCTAGGACCCGAGGTCCATGACATAGCACTACACTATTTAAATTATACAGAGAATGACATTGCTTTCTTCTGCTTTCTTTCTTGGCAAATAACCAAAATACTCTGGTCAAACAATCGTGGTCCTAAGGTCAGTATAGTTTTGTCCTGCTCATGCAGGCAGAGTTTTGCAGGCATTTCTTTTTCTGCTATTTTCTTGCCTATTGTTGTATAGTTCTGTTTGTATGCCTGGAACTGCATTAGAAACTGGACCACCAGCTGAACTGCAAAAACTGGAAGAAAATGAGAGAAGGGGGCAGTGTAAAGAACATGGACTCTACCATGTGTACCTGCAACACAAACAGATGGAAGACAGGAAATCTGGTGTCATTCTAAAAGTGCAGTCCTGCTGCAAAGGTGCTATATGGAGAAACTACACAACACCTTTGAAAGCAAAAATTGCAACTCTAAAAAAGAAGAGAAAGATAAAAGAATCTTTAACATATGTGCAACACACACCCAAAGACAATTTAATTGCCATGAAGTGCATCTACAAAGTTGGAACAACTTAAAAGTTTGGATAATGCAACCCTAGCCTAATGAAATTTACAATTCCTTGGTGCATACAAATGAAAAATTCTAAAAAAGCTTCATCCCATCTCCATGGCTGCCACTTCCCAAGGAGCATTCTGTATGTAACTCGCATATAATTAAGTCAACATATTGTGACTAATTTGTGTTGATGTTTGGCGTAGCAAGATGAAGACAAAGAGAATCCTGATGAAAGACATGATGCTGACTCTGATGTGGAAATGAATGATGCCAAGCCTCTGGACGACTCTGGGAGGTATTTATTATTGTTTGCTCATGTAATTCGTAGCAGCAATTGCTTCAGGTGTTTATATTGTGTGTTCTATTTTGTGCACTTTTCTATCGTAGGAGGGGCAGTACACAGAATTTAAGAACGAAGAAAGAATCTGCTGAGACACAGGCAATTGATCAGGTACCTCTCTAATTTAACTTGTGTTAATTTAATGATGTATCCATGAAGTTTCAAATGTTTTTTTGGTATGTAAAAGGCATGTAAGAACTTCTATTAGCTGTGTTTGTTTTGGGTACATGATGGGATGGCACGGGCTCAACCCAATTCTAGGGATGGGCGGTCCCTGTTTTCTGTTTGGTTGAGGGGATAGGACAATCCCTATTTGGGTGCATGTGTCAATCTCTTTTCTTTTTTATATAAAAAATCGTCCTCCCAACCCCATGGTCCTCACGATCCCCATGGACCTGAGCGGCATCGCTGCCATGCCCTATGCCGCACATGGGAGCTTGCCACCATGCCCCACACCATGTGTGCCTGCCTCCCACGTAGAGCTTGAGGATGAGGATGCACACACAAGATTGGGCTGCCCTTGCGAGTTCCGGTCGCCGTGAGCTTGGGACTTGCGAGCTTGTCGAGGAAGGGGTGCAGGAGAGCTTGGGACCCCTATGAGTTCACAGGGGAGGCTTCCGCCTGTGCCGCTCGTTAGAGCGCCTGTCCGTCCAGGCCGCTTGTCGAGTGCTTGCCACCTGCACTCTGTGAGATGAACGAGGACACAGTCCAAAGAAGGCGTGCACATCTGGTCGTTTTTTGGGATGGGGACGCCCCGCATTTGAGAGGAATATTCCTGAGTCGCTCCAGAACCAAACTCTATCAAATTGGGAATCAATCAATACCGTCCCCAGTCATCCCCCCGACCAAACACATAGATCTTCTGGTGTAAGAGTGTAATTGATGTTGATATTTCTTAATCATTCCACTATTCGAATAGGGTAGAATAATGAATTGGATACCTTTCTCGGGTATCTAGATATTTTCTCAGGCACTGGATATGAATTTGGATAGTTTTCTTCAAACACTAAGGTACTGGATACGAATTTGGATAGTTTTCTTCAGATACGATTCAGATATAAGACGGGTAGAATACGTGTTTTATTGGATAGTATATGACTGGATAATCCGGATACGGGTAGAATACGTGGTTTATTGGATATGTGACTGGATAATCCGGATAGCTAGGTTGGACATTGGATTTTGGTAGTTGTATCACATATCCATTAGGTGTGGCTATGTGGACTGCAGGGTGCCATTTTATTAAAGCCCAAGGAGATTTTCATCTTAAGAGATTAAGAAAGTGGAATGGACTCTTCTTTCTCCTTCGTTCTACATTGTAGCAGCAAAAAGGGAAACACTCAGATTTGGCGCATCCTCGCCCGTTCCCTGCACTTCCGGTGGCCTTCTTGGTTCCTGGGGTGCAGGGAATCGGGATCTAAAGTCTGGTTGTATATGCCCTCTCCTAATAAGTAGCATTATAGGTTAGTTCTACCCATGGCAGTGCAGACACAATATTCCCATGGGATTTTTGCTCCTTCCACTGCTTCTACAGTGTGGATGTAGCATCTATCGTTTTCTTTGACAAAGTAGTTGTAAGGTATGGTTTTCTTCCCCTAATCTTGGACGGGTTGATGGCCCTTCATGGCCGACCTTGTCAGCTAAGGATGTCTCAGCTCCGCTTCTTTCGACCTAGCTTGTCGATGGCAATCGGAGAGGAAGAACTGGGGTGTTGGACAAGTCCTGTAGTAGCACCAATGTATTTTTCTTTTTATCAGGTTCTTATATGTAATCTGTACTCGTTATGTGTATTAATGAATGAAATCACCCCTTCTCAAAAAAGTGGAATTGCTTATCTTTTTTTAAAAAAACTATTGTGTGAATTAAAAATATGGGATGGGTTGTAATGGTCTCTAGTATCTTTAGGCAAGTGTTTTCTCCCCATATGCTTCAGCAATTCCCATGTTTCCTGGCAGATCATGACTCTATTTTTCATTCATCTATTTTACTGATTCTTGTTGGAGCAATTATAGGCTTGTAGCAAGAACATTATCCTAATTAACTTTCCTTTTCTCTAGTTATATATCATTCTTCATTACTGACATTCTTGTTTTCTTGTTTTTTACTGTGCAGGATGTCAATAGTGTAGCTGCAGAACATTCTAGAGGCACTGGACCTGTGGCTGATGGAGTTGGCTCCTCAAAACAAACCTTTGTAAGTGCCATTTATCATAACATTAAATATAATCAACAGCTTCAGGCGACATGCTCATACTACTTACATTAGTGTGTTCCAGTGTACCAAAGCATATTTTTATACAGTTATTGTTGCATGCAGCCGAATGACACTAGTCCGATGGCCATGGATGTTGAACCGGACGCTATGAAAGTTGAGCAAGAGAGTTCAAACAAATTGCAGGACCAACCAACGATGCACCAGAAGCCATGATTGCTAGCCTTAACTTAGTAGCTAATGTAATCTGTAGCCTGTCGATTCTTTTGTGCAAATTTATTTGACTGTAGGCAAGCCATGCATGTCACAAGGCTGAAGCAGGGAGCAGAAGCAAATGCTAACCAAGAAGTTCTGCATTTGAAAACTATAGTGTTTTGTGTGTTACATTTGTATTACCGACAGTTGCAAACGATGGTTTAGTCATGAAATTTTTTGTCTTCCATCCTTCTCTGCGAAGGAATTGATATTGCAGTATGCATCAATTAAGCAGTGTTTTTGTCGCAAATGCCCATGTGATTGTAACGTGCACAACTCCAGCAATAGCTCATAAAGTTGGGGCCTTTACTATCTCCCTTGTTATCTCTGACACCGCCCCTCTAGCTGCCTTAACCTGCTGCTGTGAAAGCTCTGCCTTTTATTTTATCCCCTTTTTGTCTGGTTTTTTTAGCTTTCTTCTACCCTCTTGAGAGACTTGCCTACCCTGTCCAACAGCTCCAGGTGATTTTGTCTAGCCTTCCCAGAGCTTTATTAGACGTTCGGTTCGAGTTGTCTCTCTTCAGAGAATTTAGTCAGGGCTGCAGAGTCTTGGCGGCTGTGCGCGGTGGAGCCTGTTTGGTACTCGAAGATGGAAGCAGCTTTGCTGATGTCCTCCAGGGAAAACAAAATGGATTTGTTTATGGCCAACGCTGATTTGACCATGAATGAGGCAACATCAAGGTGCATGTATGTGGCCTACTTGGCTGGAAGTCTGTTATGGGCTATAAGCCAACCTAGTCAAATATTGATGATGTGGAGGGAGAAGAGAAGAGAATTTTGATGATGTGGAGGGAGAGGGAAGAGATTAGACTTGGAGTCTTGTGGATGCGTTAGTGAGTCCCCAATAGATATAGATGTGAGGAGGAATAGGAAATAGAAGGGAAATAAATAATAATAAAGAAATTTTGTAGCCAACTAAGAGACTAATTGTTGTATAACTTGTATTAGTCACTATTAACCATGCGCTTAGACTTTGGAGTCTTGTGCGGGTGAAGACGGATTTAAAATAACACATAATTGTAAGTCAATCTGTTACTTTATTTTACATCTACTGTTTGTCTGTTTCCTCTCTAGTTTTCGCTTCTTGTTTTTCGTTGTCGCCACGTTGCGATAGCAAGCATAAGGATGATCAGGCCAACCTGGGCAGCCCATTGTCGCCGCATAGTGTTGGGTTCAGAGAGCTCTCATTGGTGTCTTTGCATATCGCGCCCCTGACAAGTCTTCCCTTGCCATACGTCTTATTCGTTGCTAGGAGCACACGTGGTGTGTTCATGTGTGAACAACAACTGTGGTGGTCTCACCCGAAGTAACAGGCAATGGAACGTCATCTCTAGCAATGCATGTTCCACCAGCCTGTCCTCATCACTCTCATCTAAATCGAGTGCAATATGCAATCCTGTTAATCCAGCACTAATCTGAACCTCCGTTAACTATTATGTCGCTGTGAACCGCTCTTGAGCCTTGTTTGAATGTATTTGGTTTGATATCAATCCACATGGTTGAGATGGATTAAGTTGTATGAATATAGTCGTATTTGCATCAATCCACATGTGTTGAGGTGGGTTGGTGTGGAACGTGAACTAAATTACTCTCCAATCCACCTCAACACATACGGACCGATTGTTAATACAAACTACATTCAAACAAGGCCTAAATTGAAGCCTGAACGAAATTACATCCCAATCCACCCAAAAAACATGGATCGATGCAAAACCGAATACATCTAAACAAGGCCCCAAGGAACATCCTCCAAGCCTCCTATCTGTGGCACCGGTGGCTTGTAGTATTGGGAGGCCTCTGCATGTGCTGAGGAAAGTGGATGCACATAGCCAAGAGATAACAAATGATGTGTGCATATATCATTCTCTTCCCAGTCACAAAACAATAGACCGACCCGCAAGATCAAAAGGATATGTCCCATTACCAAGGATAGCAACCATTGCTGTAAGACACCGTAGCCAGCCCTTGGAATCAAGGATTCCTCAAGAAACCAGCGCTGAACGACTAAGTATCATTGACACTGTCTCTGCTGGAGGTACTGTGCCACATGTGAGGGCACGACAAGGAGCAAAAGCTGAAAGATAACGTATCTCATGCAACCTCGTGTCTGGTCCAACTGAACTGCAAGACCTATTGATATTTTCTTTCTAGTCAGCTGGGTGAGACTCACTGAAAACATAAACTGAATGAAAGAAAGACTGGTCTTGAGGAGTCCAAAGAGTAACAAAGAAAATTCTCGCCCAGTCTGCAATAGAGTATATCTGAAATCTCAAGCATCTCAAGCAAACAAGGCATGTAAGTCAAAACCACCTTCCCTTACCCTTTCCTATACCCTGGAGAGGGCATGCTACCTCCTGATCCTCCTGCTGCTGATCTGATCTGATCGTGGCACACCAAAGGTAGTGCCCTTCTCGCTAGAGACTACAGAACCTTTAGAGAGGCTTGGCCTCGGTCCATTCTCAAAGGGCTTGGCCCTGAGCTAATCTGCCGAACTGACTGCTGACTCCTAGACTCCTAGTGCATCAAATGTCTAGTGCATCATTCAAAATAAAACTATCACTTGATTTTCTAAATTGTTTGCATTGAACGATTCAGGATCACAACAATGATGACAACAAAAGGAGATTACTGGCCGAGCAATTTAAATCAGGAATACAATAAAGAACTTCAGGATACAGTTCATTTTTCAGAGAAGTCAGCACATGAGCTATTTTATTCTTTTTTTCAAAGCAAAATAACTTCTCTAATTTCTATCCTGCTGTCCCCTTAATTGTGGTACCTTACATATAGACATAAGGAACATAATATTACCAGCCAAGCTGCACATAAAACTTCAATGAATTTTCAAATCTTCCTACATTCAAACAAGTGAATTATGAATGGAAAATAAATGATCAGATGACAAGCTGAAGTTTAGACAACTGTAAGCTAACCATGATCATAGAAGATGAATTATCACGGTGAAGTTGAAATTCCATAGTTGCTGTGAGAGTTCAATAGCACGTTGTAGAATGGATCTTGATATGTTACTTTGAAAAGTTGGAGGACAATGTAGCCGCATGTTGTGATGCTAAGGCACAGAAGGGGAAAAAGAATGAAGGTCAATAAATTACTTAAATAAAATCATAAATATGGTTCACAACTTTGTGTGCCAACATATCACTCATACATATGAAATGCATGATGACCATAAAAGAAACAATCTAAATATATGCAGCACAAATGCACAACAGATCCTTCACATATTTCAGTTGACAGGGTTAAAGAGGCTTTATATATTGTACTAGATAGTATTGTTTAAGGAAAGCACTACCCACATATATGAACCGGGAATAACCCTGAGGGAAGTTATTCGTAGAGAGAAGTATTGCATAATATTCCAGTACTTAACATATGAAAAAATATACATATCATGATAAAAACTAATAATTTACAGACATCAACAAAACAATGCTGGTTAACACATAACACTTAATTACAACATTTAAGTGATATATAGATTGAATAGTTACACTTTATGTTAAGATTTCCATGTAGAAGTATTCTGACAATCTCCTGTGCAAACATGGGACTTGAAAGGATCGAGATGCCCAGGAGGGGGGGGGGGTTGAATTGGGCTAATCTAAAATTTTAAGTCAAAGAAACAACCTACTAGCCCATATTCACCCTCTTGTGCCTAAGAGTGTTTCTAGCAACTGTCGCACAAAGTTTTACACCCTAGGTTCCAATCCTACTCTAGCATGGCAATTCTAAGAATGTAAAGACATGAATTAGAATTGCGGAATGTAAATGCGGAAAGTAAAGAGAGGAAGGAACACGGCGATGTTTTCCCGAGGTATCGAGGTGTCGCCACACCCCCTAGTCCTCGTTGGAGCACTCTCTCAAGAGTATTGCTCCCCCTTAGTCCTCGCAAGGACCAAGTGCTCTCTACGGGCTGATTCTTTGACACTCCGTCGCGATGAATCGCCCACAACCGCTCACAAGCTTGCTTGAGCCACCCACAAGCACCACCGGGTGATCTTCAAGCCATGATCCGCCACCAAGCCGTCTAGGTGATGGCGATCACCAAGAGAAACAAGCACGAACTCTCACTTGACCTCAACAAGCCTAGGAGAAGAGTGGATGCACACTTGAATCTCTCAAACACTCTAAGGATGATCCTTAATCTTGCATGGATGACCACCTTAGGGCTCTTGCTCTTCCTTGCACTCTCAAGGGTGTTTCTCAGCTGAACAAATGGGCAAGAGAGGGTGCAAGGTCGAGGGGGTAAAGTATATATAGCCCCCATCAAGCAACACCACGAAATCAGCACTTTCTGCACAATTTCCAGCCTGACCGGACGCACCAGTGAGTCCGGTCAAGGTTCCGGTCGGTGCGTCCGGTCAGAAACGACACGGCTTCTGACACGCCCCGACCGTGCGTCCGGTCAGTGCTTCCGGTCATCGACCGGACGCACGATTCCCGCTTTGGCCCAAAACAGCTTCTTGGAAAGTCCGGCCGAAGCACGCATCGGAGGCCCGGCCGCTGCATCGAAGGCCCGTCGCGTCCGGCCCGTCGGGCGCGTCCGGCCGGCCGTAAAGCACTTCTTTAGCTCCGTCTTCTCGACTTCGTGAATTGCTTCAACTCCAACATGTCTCAGGCATAAATTGAGCTACCTAGTGCTAAAGAAACTCAAGTGTGCACCACAACTCGTCTCTAGACTCGCCTAGGTCAAGCTACCCGTTCGTACCCCCCTTAATAGTACGGCCGAAAATAAAAACAAAGTCCTAACAACTAATCCGATGTCACCCAACTCCATCGACAATCGGAACTAGCCGTCCTTAACTTTGTCGTTCATCCTCGGAAAACCGAACGAATTCCATCGTCAGGGGGCATAACAAACTCATCGCCCGAGATCACCATTACCATGACCTAACTCTAACCTGTTTCTGCAAAACACACGTTAGTCATGGTAATTATATTGTCATTAATCATCGAAACCCAATTCTAGGGGCCTAGATGCTTCAGGACTCTCCACAAATAATATGCAGGGAATTTTTTTCTCGAACATGACTTCACGTGTCATTTTCATTAAGAGAAGAAGCCAAGATTGGCTGAACAACACAATACAACACTACATGACACAACACACCACAACCCAACACAACCACGGAGGAAGTGGTCACAAACAAACAAAGGCAGCGACTACTGCCGAAAGCAAGGAGGAGAGGAGCACCCCACCGAGCCCCACAACACAACCACTAGAGGCGATATGAATCATCGCTAGGACGATACTCGGTAGACACCAACTGAAAAGAGGAATGGAAGTCCAGATCGCTGACACCCACGCCAGTGAGAGCATCAAGGGGGTGTCACACGCTTGCGCCGACGCCCGAGGTGGATCCGTCGGCGCTGCCGTCGGTGGCCCACGGCCAAGCAACGACGACGGTGATAACAATGGCGCCAACCCCCGAGACGACTCCAAGACAAGCGCGATGTCGGTGGCCCACGACCAAGCAACAACGACGACGACAACGATGGCGTCAACATCCAAGCGAGACGACCAGGGTGACAGCAAAGCGCCTGAAGGTACAACGCCATCTCATTAGGCGAGTTGCAACATCATGAGGCCGGGCCGAGGAGACGAACTGCAATATGCAAAGTGGAGATCCCGGTCGTCGAAACATGACATCAGTGGCTCACGACCGGACAACGACGACGGCGACAATGATGGCATCAACCCTAGAGCAAGGTGGGCTAGAGCGACGGCAGAGCGGAAGCTAGGGCAGGGGCGCCGAGGTGACAATGAAGATTTGGGGCGGAACGCATGGCGACGCAGAGCTCGAAGGGTTCAACGGAGCCTTCAGGAAGGGAATGACGCCCACGGGCAGTCCACCATTGCACCGGGCGGCCCAAGGCGAGGGCCGCCCGTGCATTGGGGTCACCGCCGTCCGCCCCGCCGCACGAGCCCGAAAGACATGGGCCCGACCATAGCCATCCATCGACCCACCACCGCCGGAGGGAGGACGGCCGACGCCGCCCGCACGCCGCCACACGCCGGCTGCCGCCACCACCTTACGCAGCACCACTAGCATGGTGGCACGAGTAGGCCCCTGTCCTTCCACCCACCACGCCGGTGGGGAGGACGGGAAGCTTTGCCCCCCGCCACGCGCGGGGGCTGCCCCGACATCGCCGAGGGAGGGGGAGGCCGGCGGGCTATCCCACCGCCCACCCCGATGGTGGGGAGGAGCCGGAACCGCCGCCGCCGCCCAACCCTAGGCCCGCCCCGCCGCCGGCGCCCGGCCGAGCGCTGACCGCTGGAGGCAGCGTGATCCGCCGCGGGAGGCCAAATCCGCCAGGGGCGATCGGCCGCCCCGCCGCCCGGTGGCTACCGGCGGCGGAGAGGAAGGTGGGAGGGGAGGTTGGGGGAGGCCATGTAGGTGTACCTGAGAGGAGGGAGGAGCCTTTTGAGCCCCTCCCCACTGGCCGCCGCCACCGCCCGGGAGACGACGCGAGGGAGTGGGGTCGGTCTTTTTCAAGAATCTCTATATGTTTATGTCATATGCGGGCAATTACTAGTACTATTTAGTCACAACTAAATTTGCTAGCGATTATATCAATTTGATTAGTTTCTCGTAAGCAAGATATCGACGAAAGATTGTAGATTGATTATGAGGGTGCAAGATACATATATATGTAGGCAAAGTTGCCGCAAAGTCCCACATCTACAACACCCCACCTTTGCATACATGCAAGAGCGTACCCAATTATGATATCAAGCCATGGGTGTGTGCACAAGCTGTGCCAAGATGGCAAAGAGAGCAGCACACGGGGGGCAGCCGTCCCATCTGGCCTGCCACATGGGACCAAGGTGCTGGCACAAAGAACAGCAATATTTTCTCTCTATAAGTGCTAGTGCCTGAACACTTTCCAGGCAACTGGTAGGGAGGAGAGAACTCAGGAGAGAATGATACTATATCATAGGACAACTTTGTTGCTATCATTACCTGCCATGAATGACATGGCCATTGCTCTTTAATAAAGATTACTTCCAACAGAATTAGATACGCTACACCAATCAACAAACTGAAGATAAGATAGAAACAACTTGGCTAATGAAGTGTTGCATCAAAATCAGCACACAGTAAATGGATTCTACTCCGTCCATTCCAAATTGTAAGGTGTTCTGGTTCTAGGTGCATAGCTTTTACTATGTATCTAGACAATGTATATCTAGGTGCATACCAAAATCTATGAAATTAGAAAAGCCAGAACGACTAACAATTTGGAATGGAGGAAGCATTGAAGTAAAAAAATTGTTAAGGTTATTGGTGATTGGAGCCTCAAAATGAGACTTATATACCTTCCAAAGCATATCAACAAGACAATCCAAATGGTAGTTGATATCCAGGATGACTCCCTGTGTGTAACCCAGACCTGTAGGCATATTGTCAAATATTAACACTTGGACATAATCCCTATTATGTCCATTATATAAGAAAATCCCTATTAGGGAGCAAAATATTAATGCCAAAGTGCATCCCTATCTAGAATCATCTGCACCCAGTAAGAATTCAGAAACGATTAAATAAGCCATATATAGAATAATAACCATTAAGTTAAAACACACACTTTTACACATTTTCTACCAGGGTCTAAAAGAGAGAAGTGCAGAATAGAATATCAAATGCAAATATTATGAACAAACTTGCATTTCCAGTAAAAATACATGCTCTATGATCGAAGTGAAACTAATAACACTATGGTATCAACGTCAAGAAAATTTCAAATAAAATTCATGCAATCATTATAAAAAAAAGTGTTCTCCATCCTTTTGGACAAAGTAAACATAAATAAGTTCGATGAAATCAAACAAAACATTAGAGCATAGCGTGCTCATTGAGTGTTGAATAGATTCGCTGGTAACTAAGAAAGAGGAGGACGAGGGAGGGGGGGATCCCAACATGGTAACCCCCTCACCCGCGCAATCAAATCGTCGACCGGGCTATCATGAAGACCGAACAAACTTCTTGGAAACACCGATGTTCGAAGGCCTTTGGAGAAAATGTCGCAAACCGGGATGTTGTCAAAACATGGAGCACTCGAACATCACCAATACAAAATCGCTCTCGAATGAAGTGGAGATCGATCTCAACATTCTTCGTGCATTGATGTTGGACTGGATTTGTGGACAAGTAGACAAAGACGGGTACTCCAAGGCAACACGAGCAAGTTTCAAAGAACTCCATTGGCCACAAAGACTTGAACAATAGACTATGTTTTGCCGTTTGGACAACCAGGAAATCAAGTTAGCACCGAGAACAGCATAGCCTAAACTAGATCGGTAAGTGTCTGGACATCCGCCCAGTCCACATCAGTGTAAACCACCAAGTCGAGGGAGGACATGGTCAAAAATGGAGTCCGTAGTGGAGAGTGCCCCCGCAGCAAAAAATATGCTTGACAGAGGAGGATAAGTGAGGCTCGGGAGGGTCATGCATATGAAGACACACCGCTGGGCATGTGTAAGAAATGCCCCCACGCAACAGGAGAGCCATCTGTAGTAGAGAGATTCATGTGGGCATCAACCGGAGTGGCTGTAGAGTGACACTCGGACATGCCAAAGACGCCGCAGAGATCGGGCGGCGCATCGACGTTGAGACGTAAAAAAGACCTCCCAAGCAACCGAGTAACGTAAATCCCAAAAATGATGAAGGTCTCCCAAATCTGTCATAGCAAACTCGAGTGCAGCCGCCCGTGATGCAAAGAAAGAAGAGCCGGGCGATGAAGCAATCGGGACAATGTCATCAACATATAGTAACAAGTAAGCAACGCCGAGCCATTCTTGTAGACAAAGAGAGACGAATCGCACACCACCACAAATGACAAAGCCCAAAGTCCGAATGAAGTAGGTGAAGCGCCGGTGCCGTGCTCGAGGTGCTTGCTTGAGGCCATACAAAGAAGGCATACATGATCGTGCATTGGGATCAACAAAACCGGAGGTCTGCCGGCAATAAAGTGTTTCATTGAGATAACAATGAAGAAACACATTCTTGACATCCAATTGATGAATAGGCTAGGCACGAGAAGCTGCAATATTGAGAACAACTCGAATCATGGCAGTTTAACAACCGTGATCAAGGTTTCATCGTAGTCAATGCCATACCTCTCGAGGGAACCCACGGACAACCCACCGGGCTTTGTGGCGAGCAAGAGTACCATCGAGTGATGCTTGTGCTTGAAGATCCATTTGCCGAGACAACGTTGGCAACGGAGGTCGAGGAACAAGACGCCAAGT
Organism: Hyparrhenia diplandra; assembly: GCA_015847255.1. Classification (NCBI taxonomy): domain Eukaryota; kingdom Viridiplantae; phylum Streptophyta; class Magnoliopsida; order Poales; family Poaceae; genus Hyparrhenia; species Hyparrhenia diplandra. Next base: position 137,835 of record JADLZK010001547.1, on the reverse strand, counting down.
GCCATTGTCAATCGAGCCTTGTATTCATCCACCATTGCAAAGAAGCTAGTTAGGATCGGCAAAGAGCACTGCAATAATTTCCGTGTAGTGGTGAGGCAGTGGTGGCAAAGAAGCGCCGAGGAGGCGGAGGAAGATTGCCCGGTCATGCCGAAAGTGATCGGTTGAGACGGAGCGAAGAGGTCGCCAAAGGCTACCGAGGAGCCGGCACCGGTGGGCCGGCACCGCCGTGGGGCGACCAATGCCCGAACCGAGCCGGTCGAGGCCACCGGCTGAAGTTGGATGCGATCGGCGCGAGGCCCACCGTAAAGCCGCCGGTCGAGGCCGGAGACCGCAAGCGCCGGCTAGCGGTTGGAGGCGCTGGGGCCGGCGATGCACCAAGAAATGGCTTGCGCCACCGGATGGAGACGCCAAGAGCCATAAGCACCGGACCGAGCCGGGGATGGCCGGGTCTTGCCCAGTCGTCGTCGAACACCGGCCGCTGAGGGGGTCGACCGAGGTGCCAACCGCAGAGCCGGGCATGGTTGCCGGAGGGCGATCCCCGTAACAAAAATCAAGTGATTCCGTAGGGCGATCTTGCAACCGCAAATGGAAAGTGAGTGTCATCGAAAACAATGTGTCGGGACACGATCACTTTGCAAGTGGAGAGATCGAGACACCGGTAGCCCTTTCGAGATGAAGGGTAGCCGATGAACACACAGTCCGTCGAGTGATGAGAAAGTTTGTGGGATGTCATGGCACTAAGGTTGGGGTAGCAAAGACAGCCAAAAATCTGAAGCAAGGAATAATCTGGCATCTTGTGATAAAGAAGATGGTAGGGAATATCGTCATTGATGGAAGAGGATAGGCGCCGGTTTAGAAGGTAAACAACGGTGGCCGGCCTCTCGCCCAATATTGTGGTGGCATAGCGGCATGGAGCAAAGAGAGTGCACATATCATTGTTAAGAGTGCGAAGCATCCGTTCGGGCTTTGTCGCTTACGTGCGGACGTGTAAGGGCGGAGGTGGGAAGCAAGATGTCGCGACTACCGAAGAAGGTAGAGGTGGCATTGTTAATGAACTCGTGTCGTTGTCCTCCCGAAAACAAAAAGTTGAATAGGTGTTAGCATAGGAAACAAAATTAACAAGATGTGTGTGCACGTCCCGATTTATGCCGAAGAGGAGAAGACCAGCAATAATGATTGTAATCATCCACAATCACAAGATAATGTTTAAAACCAAGTGCTAGGATCGGAGATGTTCATACATCACAATGAACGAAGTTCAAATGGCGCCGATGAACGAGATGAAGAACTAGTAAATGGCAAGCGAGCATGTTTGCCAAATTGACAAATGTCAAAAAACGTAACGATCCACATTATTACATGAAATAGCTAAAATTTTAGTAAGGCGAAAGCTATGGAGGCAGGTGCGGGATGACCAAGACGAGAGTGCCACGTGGATGATGATGAAGAGGTGGTAACATGGCAAAGGCGGCTAGTCAACTAGATGATGGAAGTGTGTAGAGCTCCCCACCACTATTGTAGCGTAGAATCACGGTCCTGGTCCAAGATCCTTAACGTAAAAGCCATAAGCATCAAACTCAATGGAACAATTATTGTCGTGAGTAAATTGGTGAATGGACAATAGGTTACGAACAAGATGTGGAGCGACAAGAACATTGTGAAAATTAAAAAGATGATCAACTATAGGAATAATGGAGGTGCACGACTAGAAACTGGAATGGAAGCCCCATTACCGACTGTGATGAAGGACGATGAATGAGGGAGACGGGAAAGAAGTATACCTTCGTTGGCGGACATGTGGGAAGTAGCGCCGGTGTCGAGGACCCAGGGACTCACACCAGCACCCCCTTGGAGCGCCATCTAGTTGAGGGAGGCGATCAGAGCTCCCTGATCCCACCATCGGGTCATGGAGGGAGGGGTGAACGTCGTGTGCGCCTACGGTAGGGACTCAAGCGAAGGGCGCCACTGTGGCTGCCGAGGTTGCCACTATAGCTATGGCGGAGGCATGCCGCACCCCAAGGGTTCATGCGTAACAAAGGACCGGCGGGAGGAACGCCCGCCCGACGAGGCCTATGACGGCGCAGATCGCCGCCGGAAAGCGGGCCGCCACCACCATTGCCACCGCCACCCTTTCCTTTGCTCCTGCCCTTGCCACCACCGCCACCACGATTGGAGGTGTTGCCGGAGGAGGTGGAGCGGCAAGAGGGCGAGGAGTAGGAGCCAGGGGCAGGCTAGAGGAGTCGACGACGGAGAGCGCGGTGTTGGAGGACACCTTGGCGTCGGAGGCGAGGCGGATCTCCTTGAGCCAAAGCGTGTTATGCGCCGAGGTTAACAACGGAAGGACCGCCGAGTTGGCGATGATGTCAATCGAATTTGCGAAACGTGGATTGAGACCGCGAAGCAAATTGAGCACAAGCTGAGGCTCGGAGATGGCCTGACCAACGTCGCGGAGAGCGTAGGCTGTCTGCTTCATCTTCTAGGCATAAGCGTCGATGGTCAGATCACCCCGACCATGGTGTGGAAGTCCTAGCCAGACGATCACAAGCAGTGGCCTTGTTCTCCTAGAATGTATTGATGGCGACATAGAGGTCGTCTTATTTGCTCAGCCGGGCTCCATGGCGAGGTCGAGGACGCCGTCGTCAACGCAACCATACATCCAGCTCCAGAGGCAGGTGTCGGGTTGCGACCAAGCGCGATTGGTATAACGCGGCGGGATGGACCCATCGATGTGATCAAGCAGACCGAATTTGCCGCACATGGCGGTGAAGAACGCAGACCACTTTGTGAAGTTCGACAGCTTCAGATCAAGGGTGATCGGGACGTGCGACTTCACGTTGATGGTGGCGTAGGAGAAGATCGCAGGGGCAGGGGCATCCCCCATGGCCGGCATGGAGGGGGAGCCGGTGAGACCAGAGGTGGCGATGTTGGCGACATGCCGGAGGAAGGAGCGGCCGGTGGTGTGGTGGCGAAACAGATGCCAGATGCGACCTGAACGGGCATGGCGGCGCGGCCGGGCAAGATCGGCAAATGTCTTGGAAAAGGAGGAGGCAACGGAAGGAGGAAGGGAACCCTAGGCAGTCCAGAAAGAGCAGATACCATGTAGAGAGGTATGTAGGGGGGCAAATACACCGCACACCCTAATAGGGGGGGTGGCCTTTCATATATATAGCCAAGGTGGCTTGGAGTACATGTACATGGAGTACAATACAAGTCGCTATACATATATATGTATATCTCTAATAAGGATCACCAACGGAGTACCATCCGTTGCATTACACTTTGGCGTGACTATCAACAAGTGCGCTGAACAGCTTGCAGTCAGTCATGCTAGGACCTTTGAGGATATCAACATTGTATTGTTGCTAGCACAAGAACAAATGGACTGAAATTCCTAGAAAGTGGTACAGAGGACCAAGGTCATTCATGAAGAATTATTGTTGCAAGGCAGAGATCATGTGGTGGAGGAAGGAGTCACTTGAAGAAGTGAGAACAATATCATCCACAAAGAGCAACAAATAAATAGTACCAGAGCCCCGGTGGTAGATGAACAGAGAAGTATCAGACTTGGCTTCAAGAAATCCAAGAGTCATTAGATATGTAGCAAAACGATTGTATCAAGCTCAAGGTGCCAACTGAGTCTATACAAGGACTTGTTGAAGCAACAAACATGAGTAGGCACTCAAAGTAATAGACAATGTTGGAGAGGATAATGTGAAAGAATGCTTTTGTAACACCCTAAATTTTGTGTTTTTTTAAGTAGAGCCAAAATGATTTAATTATGTATTTTTGTGCTCATTGAATGTAGTGAAATAATAATTTTTATGAAATTAAAATCCAATATAAGGCTAGACACATGATTGTGCATTCATGTTGGAGCATCATTCTTTCTATATGGTTTGGTTTTTGCTGAAATTAAAACTGAATTTAAAATCTATTGCAAAGGTCATTTGAAATTCGGTTTAAATAAAAGAAAACGATATTCTTTTATTCATTTTCTCCCTTCCATTGGCCCGCATGGCCATTTTCTTTCTTTTGGCCATTCGTCGTTCTTGGACACCAGGCTGGCCCAGCTCTAGAGCAAGCAGCAGCGCTGCACTCCCTCCTCCTCTCTACCTACTGGCAAACTAGGCCCACGGTCAGCGTCGCCCTTCCCTTGCATTATCCTGGAGACGGACTCTGCTTTGACTTGAACTTGAGACCTGTGCCGTACGTATCTACAACTCTCCATCTATAAATAGCCATGAGCTGCTGCCCTTGGTTCGTTTCTTTTTTTCCACGAACAATCTATCAATCTATGGCCGCCGTGCCCCAGTAGATGGTATTAGCACCGTCGCGTCTGATCCAAGGCAGGGCTGCTCGCCGCCATCCGTGTTTCATCCGGGGCCATCATCAATCACACGATCAAGCTGTGCCTCCGCCGGTGAGAAATCCAGCGTACACGCTCCCTATCTCTCTCTCCTATACGTGATCTTAATTTGTATACGTGATCTTGATCTGTACAGCTCATATGGTTCGTGCATCTGTGCATGTCCGCTCCGATCAAGATCAGCCATCCGTTCCTTGAGAGCATGCCTCTGTACAAGCTGCTCCGGCCGGCCAGCAAGTCTCCCCGGCCAACTCGAAAACGCTCGGTAAGTTCTCCATGACATCGGAGTCGACGGACTACGTCTAGTTGCTCTTGACGTGTGTACTGCCGTGGCTATCGCCGGTGCTCCTAAGCCTTGCCGAGTATTCCTTGCACCATGCCTTAGTAGCTGTTGCAATTCCTAGTTGATCCCATGATGACATCGATATGTTTCCTGGCCGTTTTCCTTCACAAGAATAATTCTGAAAATACTTGAGTAATGTACATATCGGTACATCACGAGCAAGCAAAGCAGCAGACCCTAGCAGCCGGCCGTGCCTTTCTAGCTTTGCTTGTTAGCTTGGTGACGCCGTCATCACGTCACGCACATATATATGGCCGTTTCCCTTTAGAAAAAATAAATCCTTAATACAATGGAAATACACCCATACACATCCATCATCATAGCCATCCATTCTTCAATCTGTGGTTCAGATTAGTCCTTTCCCATTATTTTATTGATCAAACACCTTGCTGATGTCATGCACGCATCATCCATTCATCACCCTGAGTCTAATTCTGAATCTATCTCATGTCCGGTTGTGCATAGATATAATTGTTTTATTATGGTTTTCTTTTCAAAGTAAATCTTTCGGTAGTCGCCTCTTTATCACTATAAAACTAGTTAGAGTGTTTTTCACGTTTGTGATCATAGTGGCGTGTAGATAGCTTTTACAAACTTTTCAACTTATTTTTCTACTGTTGTTGTACTGTTCTAATTGTAGCATTATTTGTTATGCATGATTGGTCCTATATGGTTGTGTGTTGTTGATTGGAATCAAGTAGACGGTGAGCTTGACGTGGTACTGGAACATGTTGATAATCTAGAAGGATTTCTCTTGGAGCTTTGGACTTAAGAAGGAGCAATATTAAGGCAAGTATAGTTTTGGGATATGCTATCTTTAAACCATGATCTTATGACTTGTTTAATGTTTATGCACTGAACGTTAAATATGAATTGTTGACAACATGGTCTATAACTTATCTGTTTGTGATCATCCGGGATATACAGTACAGCTGTGGGGGCTATGTGGCTCTGGCTTTAGTTGATCAAAAGTCCCTGTCTAATTGGTGGGGGTTCCCGAAAGGCACAAAAGGGGGAGTCTTGATTGGTTGTAGTGCGGCCTCTATCTTATATTGTGTATAGGCTGGGCGTCATTGTGCCATTAGAAGGGGGGCTCTACCGTCACGGGGCTCGAAACCTAGTGGCCAACACTAATTAGATAAACTTTTGAGAGGCTTTATATGGGTTTTCAGTGTATGGGAGTCGAGAACCCATGCAATGGAAAACCATGACCCGTAGTGAAAGTGTACACCTCTGCGCAGAGTATAAACTGTTATAACAGCCGTGTTCGCGGTCATGAACGGCCTTGGAGACATCTACAGAATAGGACTTTTTGTTTGTTAAATTGTTCATGATTTATCGTTTTATGCTATTCATTATCTATGTTATAATGATCATGGTATTTGGGTAAGATATTGCCTTGCCATTCTTGTTGAGTTCGACATGGACTCACTCTTGCTATTCCCCCACACCTCAGGTGGAGTTTAGGCTTGTGATCAACCAGTCAGTCGTTCCCTGTGGAGTCTACCCAGAAGATCGGAGTGTTTTCCGCTGTCTGCTAGCTGAGGTTATGTTCTTTATATTATGTTCGTTATAACTTAAGCATTGTTGACTTGATACTACCTTTCATTTGTAAACTATATGTGAGATTTGACTTCCAGGGCTCACATATGGTGTATACTTGGTTTTGTTCTTAAAACCGGGTATTACAGCTTTCTTTGCGTCCAACTGACAAATAGGCCAATGCTACGAAAGAGGGTACTGTGAAGTACTGTGCGGACTATAGTAAATTTCACCATAGGACAGAAAGTCTCATCATAATCCACACCAGGAACCTAGGGGAAACCACGAAGGACCTGGCGAGCCTTGTATCCATCAAGTAACCATCGACATGAAACTTGTGACGAAAGATCCACAAGTTTGTATGATTCCATCTATCTCATGACTTGTACTACATACGAGCCAAAGTTTAAGCTGTCTTACCGATATTGCAAAGATATTTATGTAGAAATCAATAAAGGTTACCACCATCCACCTGAGTGCACAATTGAATCATTAAACTTGAGATTTATGTTTGATAAATGATTAGTATGCTTTGAGTAGGACTATGCATCTAAACCATCCAACATTTGTATGAGCTTTCCATTTTAAATTAAAAATACTAACAGGCAAATATCAAAAGATAGTTCTCTGACCTGACGTTGTTGGCTTTTGCCCAAAAAAAAAAACAACAACAGTTGTTGAATTCATCACAACTTCGAAACCCCCCTCTCTTTATGCCCTGGTGGAGGAATTGGAGTTGGAGGGACAAGGATTCTTAGGTGGTAGTCGTGATGATCTAGCTGCCGAGTGCTGAGGCTCCTTGCCTCGTTGTTCCCGGTCTATGTTGGCCATGAGAGGTAGAGAGAGGATAGGAGGAAGATTGTTTCATTGCTAGATTTCTAGAGTATAACATCTGGTATTACATATGCAACAAGCCAACCAGTTCTCCTAACTTTTCTCCCAATCCAACTAATCAATTGGCTAAATCAATCACCTCCCTTAACAAATTACTAATCAATCTAAGATGATGCTGCCCTCTTGTTCCGGCAGTTGTAGGTGCGGCCACACTCATAAAGAAACCATCATAGCCATCTAGCTAGGTTGCCACAAGCCCACAACCTATCGCCATGACTTGCAACTGCTGCAGCAGGAAAGGGCAGGAAGGAGTGAATGAGGCCAAGGTTGAGTAGTGGTACTGGTATGGGAAATACTGAAGCTCACATGCCAATACATTGCAACATGGTACCTACTAGTCAGATTACACACATAGCATTTACAAGATTCAATGGGTTTTCTTTTTCTTTTGTGTGTGTGTGTGTGTGTCTGGTGGGGCCGGGGGTGGGAAGGATGTGAGGTCGCGTAAATTGAGTTAAATCGAATATCTGTGAAACTTAACTCCTTTTTTTTGGGGAATATGCGAAACTTAACTTGGAGATGACATAATAATAACTACAGTTTCATCAAAATAAGTCGATATAAAAGTTTAGCAAATAATCTTGACTATAACTTCAGTGTGTAGCAGGATTCCCATATGTCTCAATAACTCCATATTTGGAAAGTTAAAACAACGTAGAACTGCGTAGTTATTGTTCTTTGGATGCTGCAATATTGCATTTGGTTACTCTTTTCACACTTGCATCACTTACATTGAGCTCAATGGGCTTCAGAAATCCAGAAAACAACAAAGTATGAAATGCATTCACTTACGGTCTCAGCAATTCCTTTTTAAAAGGTAGTCCATCAGTGATGACAGTATATATGACAACCCGCAGCCATGAATATCCCCAAAATGCTGAAAATAACCCTTCCAATTACAATATAAAACCACTTTCTTTGGGATAGATCACCTTGCCTGAAAATGTTTCGAGAATACATGTCAAGATAAATTAGCACCAACTTATTCGATCAACAAGGTCAGCATGTGGGGCTGCAATATGCAGAGTAGCAGAAAGGAATTTGGTGGAATGAAATTTGCGGCTTCAGTATATTAGACAACATCTAGAATGCAAGTAACCCGGGGCTAGAAATCTAAATATTTAGTCATGAAGATTTTGGCACTCTACCTGATAAACAGAAGATCAAGTGGATCTTGGGATGACCCTGGAGATGTTACTTCAAAAGTTTCTTAACAATATAAGCACAGGTAGCAGAACTGAAAAGATAAAAGAATAAAAAGAGGTGGATACCATCAAGTCGATAAAACTCATCCAGTCAAACAGAAGTATAGAAGCACAAAAAAGAAGCTATAAACTAAGAGTTACAAAATATTAACATAAGGAGTCGAATACCTGCCCAAGCAGACCAACAGAATCACCCACACGGCAGAACTAATCCAATTTGCTTCCTTGTAGATAACCCAAGCCTGAAACACCAGACAAGAAGAATCTATAACATAAGTCAAGTTAGAAATGAAATTGGATCTTCATAAATGTACCCAAAAAAAAAGGGCCCACTGCACGTAGCTCCCGCTTGCATAGGGTCCGGGGAAGGGTCCGACCACTTGGGTCTTTTTGTACGCAGCCTTACCAAAAATAATCAGATCTTGTATAGGTAAGAATTAAATTATTCAACATTTTAAGGCTCAACCCCCAGACTTGTTTGGCCAAGTTTAACAGGAGCATTTACTCTTCAGGAATTATTAATCTAATTAGAGGATAATATTCGCTTAGGATATGACAGGAAAAATGATTTGCATAATAATTTTCTAGTCAGTATGCACAAAAGGTCAAACTGGGGTTCAGGTATCTGCAAAACTCAATAGAAAGTTTCAGCTAATGACTCTGATACACAAATTGACAAAGGATAACAAATCTAAGACAGATAATGGCATAAATGAGAACTCCTTATTATTTGGACACTCATTTCTGAGATGCAACTATGCACGTGTGCGCAAAATGAATTAATGCAAGTTAGGCATGTATTTGGTTTGAGTAGTAGGATTATGGTGATGGATCATCCAATCTAAACTCTAAAAAAATGGATCATCCAATCCCGCTTCGAACCTAATGCTGTTGTTTAATTTGAGGACTGGAATGGGTCAATCCATCACCACCTCATCTGTCAAAAGCAAATGATTAGTAAAGTGTGAAGAGGAATGGGTAGGTCCCACCAAAACTCATGGGATGACCACATGATCGATCACTCCATCCTAGATGGGTTGATCCCTCAAATTAAGCACTCCATTAGTTAATCATGTCATTCGGATAAAGGGGGAATGCTTAATGACTGGTAGAAAAATAGAGTTTAAATACAAGTGTGCTACAAAAATCCTGTGAACTTCATAATGCACAAAGCATTTTGTGATTTGTGTATAAATGGACCATTGGAAACAGTTAGTCATAAGACTGATAGCTTCATAAACTATTATTCCACCTATATGTCAAATATGTTGTCAATGGTATACCTCAAAATGAATAGACTAGTATCTGCTTTTACTTCACTTTCCACAAGGAGTCATTTTTCCAACCATATGAGGTACCATCAGATTGTACTTCTAGAAGTACCAAGGCACCTCCCCAAGGCCCAAGTAATAATTCGACAATGCCTCTCGCTACCTACCAAGGATTATAAAAAAAAGGCCCTACCAACAAAATCATCCTTATAAAGATGGTAACTTAACAAAGTTTCCAGTGAAAACCATTGTGGATGCATAAGAATTGAAATCATAAAAAAAACAAGGCATTACCGCGATTGCAATTACATTCACATAGAAATCTCCCAGCATAAACCTACACACAGCAAAGAATTACAATTTTAAATGGAAGTATTTTGCATACATGTAAACATGAGGAAGCGCTATGATATGCATGCTCTGATGCAACACATAGTTTGGTTGTTATGAATGTACCAGTCTCTCAAGAACAAACTTCATTGCGAATAGCAAAACAACCAACACAATTTGCACCAATGAGCAAGATTATGTTTCTATGATAAGGTACTTGGTTAAAACACTGACAGCACCTTGCAACTGTGCAGGATGAACAGACTGATGGGATTATAAAACATTCATTGCGTAGTATTATAAACTATAAATATAAAACTTAAAGTTAATTAACAAACTGACATAGACGATCTTTCAGTAGCTAGATCAACCAGTTCATCATGTCTCCTTAGCATTTCACAACGAAAACACCACTGACATATGCAGTTTACTGCTTAACACCAGAGAGAACGTAAGGTAATTGGACTGTAAGAGTGGCTCGTTGTTGCTTTTATAATCAAAACGGACAGACAAGTTCCAGAATCCACAACCTTCACCAATACCCATTTCCACAAAATCGCGATAGGTTACCAATCCACAAGCGAACACAAAAGAAGCCATAAACGTTGCTAAAAGCAGTACTCACGGCGTAAGCAGCTCGGGGCGGAACGGCGAGCCGTCGGTGGCTGTGGCGTACACCAGCAGGGGCCACCATGAGCACGCCCAGCGACGCGAAGACCGCTCTCCACATGACGAGGGATCCCTGCGCCGACATGACCACGCTCGAGAGGAAACGGCCGTGGAGGGCGTCGCTGTGGCAGCGCAGCACGCGGCGGCTGGGGTATCTGCCGTGGAAAGAATGGCTGGAGCTATAGTGCACGTACTATAAGGCTTGAGCAAATTAATAAACAAGTCCCTGTGTTGTCCTTATCTAACATAATAACCTATTAAAGTCGCGTGCAGCACATGATTGTTAGAAATTGATTTCTGTCGCACTCACATTTTCCTGTAAGCAACAATATCGAGCCCGCCCCCTTCCACCTACGGTGCATGTCCCTCCCACCACCCCCCGTTCCCAATCTTTCAATCGCATATCGGCGCACGGCTTCCTCCTAGTATCGTATCCCGTCTCGGGCCGTTCTCTCCCTTCCCTTTTTTATCCGATCCAATTTTTTGTCGTGGCTCTGTCCGGTACCCAATTCTCGTGTCGGGAGCAGCCAAGGATTCAAAACAGTGCCCATTTCGTTTCCCACTTCTCTACTCCTTCGTTTCCCCTGTCAAGGCGTCGGTGGAATCCTTCCATTGCCATGGACCCACTCTTGCTTCACGGTGGAGAGTGAATTTCAGAAACATAGCATCTGCACTTTCATATCTTCTATTAATGAATTAAGTTGCTATAATCTCTTCTCATTCAGCTGGCAAGAAGTAAAGGTTCTGTGCTAAGTGCAGCTATGCGTTCTTAATTTGTCTTGGAGCAAGTGCAGCTGCTGGGAAGTGATAAGCTTAAATGTGATATTCTTTACTAGCTCTTGAAATTGATTGCTACTTGTTTATTTGTCTCCGGTCAATTGCTAGCTGTGTGTTTGGTTCAGTGTTAAAGCAAATCGATTTCAATCTGCAGTAGCATGTTCCTAGTTGCTTGCTTTATGCTTGGTGCACTTCGTGTGGTGCTAAGCTGTAAGAGCATTTTACCGAACAACACATTTTGCACAGCCAACTGATGTCGCTTCTAATCAGCTAGCACAGTTCGTTCTCTGCAGCGCCGAGCAGGTTGCTTGCCTTTGTAGTTTATTTATCAAGCAGTACCTTGGTAAATTTGTGTTGATGACAAGACTCCTGATTTGTCTATCTTCTTGGGTTTCATTGGTCGTTATTCAGATTTCATAAAAGGAGTTGTGGTTCACCAGCCTGTTCTGTTTTTTTTTCCTTCAGGAAACCATGTTCTGCTCAGAAGTAGAAGGAGATGACAGCAAACGACATTTTTGTTGCTGAGGGGCAATGCTGAATGAAGAAGTTGATCTACCAATGCCTCTACAAATCCCACCCGAACAGCTCGAAATAATTAAACGGTACTTCTTTGTTCTTTTTTTTTTATGTTGTACCCGTGACAATAGTATCAATATTGTTTTTGTTTAGGCAGTACCCCTGCAGCTCGGCTACAACTAGCTACATGTCAACTCAAGGATGCATGATTTCTAACATTAAAATTCTTGATATAGAAATGAAAAGTTTAATATAAGTCTACATTTTGATAATGAAATTTCCTTTTTTCAGGAATATTTGTTAGCGAGGAATATTCATTATTTTCGAGTATTGAAGAAAACAGAAGCAACATTTTTACCTTTTTATTTTATCCATTTTGGAAATACAAAGATGTCATAAATAAATTGGGGTTATTTTGATTCTTGCCCTTACAATTTTCCGACTTTGGAAGTTTGCCCTTACAATTCAACTTATTGGATATTTACCCTTACTACTTTGCTTATCCCTCTCTTTTTGCCCTTTTCTACGTACGATGTCTCCCTGGACCATATGCAGGTCTCGTATCTGTGTATCGGACCAAAATACCCTTCTGGTTCTCTCTTCCTCCACTCGCTGACGTGTGGGCCCCACACGGCAGCTTCTCCTTCAACCTCAGCTAGTGCACGCTGTCTTGACTGCAGCTAGATCCACGAGCGTGCGTGGGCCAGTACTCGTATTTCTCTGCACTAGTATATCAGAGATTCTTAGGTAATTTTTCAGCACAGCCACCCAAACCTGTCCAATTATTGATGGGACGATGGCTATTGACGCTAGTCACATCTTTAAATACTCGCTGACTAGTTATTACTTGTAGTTGTAGGCTTGTAGCCTCTAGTCCTGGAGCATCCTGACGGAACTAGGAAGGCTCCTTGTCCATACTTGTATTTCGTTTTTCTCTTTTTTTTCATCCAAGCACTCTTTCATTTTTTTAACATAGTATAAGTATTGTTTGATGGACATAAGATTTATGGTTTTTAAAAACAATGTTTCTGTACCTTCACTTCCATATGGATGTGAAACCATCCCCCGCCCTTTAATTTTACCCATAAATCCGATGTCCTTAAAGAGAAAGTTTTAGCTTGTAGACAAATATTTTTTGTGGCCCAACGACGGTTGATAGGAGAAATCAGAAAAAAAAAAACGGCCCAATGATGCTTGATAGGAGAAACCAGAAATGGATACGGGCTAAAAAACATACAGAGAAATCTTGGCCCACTGATAGGAAAGCCTAGACAAAAGAAGCTGCCCACTGATACTTACCCACGTGCGCCGCTACCCGTACGGGCGCACGTGCGCACAGCTACCTGTTCTAGTGCACGCGGGCCGGTTGCGTTTGTAGTGAGCGTGCGCCGACCAAGGAAGAACTTTGAAACATGTATAATTAAGAGTCTCTGTATTAAAGCTAGTGTTTCTTTCTCTTCTATTAAAATATAAAAAACTTAATTCTTTATAGTACATAAAAAGGATGAAAGGATACTGTTTTTTCGTGCGGTAAAAAAACTATTCACCGTCGCCTCGCTCCTTGCGACGAAGGCCCCGTCCATCGGCTCCCTCCCCCTGTGCGATCTCCTCTTGTCCCTCCGTAATTTTTTTTTGACCAATCGCCCCTCCGTATTTTTCTCTCTACGATTATGAAAGGAAGGCAATTATCGAAACAAGCCATGCATGCGAAAGGAAACAACGCCGGGAAAGGAAACAACGCGGCGCAGATAACCTCCCCTTCCGCGGTGATCGCGGCGCATGCCCCCGGTCTAATAATATCCATGATCGCGCCGCATGCCCCGATCTAATAATATCCATCTATGCGAACCAATTCTCCTCTCCTCTTCTCCCGGTCTAATAATATCCATCGGTGGTTGTGGCGCAGATAACTGCCTCCGTCGTGCACGTCGTCGTGGAGCCGTCGTCCTCGCCCCCACGTGCGACGCCACGCCGGGATCCGTGGCACCGGCGTCCGTCTTGCCCAACGTCGAGGAGCCGCGGCGTGGTCGGCGGCATACGCGGCGCGGCGGAGGAGTGCCAGCGTTTTCAGCGGGCAGATGTAGATCGACGTCGTGGCTGTCCTCGTGACAATGTGCCGGCTGGATCAGCGCATTGGGACGGTCGGATTGACGTCGTAGCCTCCCTCGACGCGCCGTCAAGTTCGCGTACATGTTCTTCTCCTGGCTCCCTCTCCCTCTAATGCATTCCGGCCCAAGACGAACTAATCAATGGATCGCGGCAGTGACGAGACCTTGAGATCAGCAGCGTCGAGGTGCATGGTTGACGGACGGCCCTGTACCTGTATGGCTCACGCGCGGTGCTGCAGGCGGGGGAGGGTTCCTTGGTACCTCACCATGGATGACGACTGGTCGGCCAACCGACGCGCCGTCAAGTTCGCGTACATGTTCTTCTCCTGGCTCCCTCTCCCTCTAATGCATTCCGGCCCAAGACGAACTAATCAATGGATCGCGGCAGTGACGAGACCTTGAGATCAGCAGCGTCGAGGTGCATGGTTGACGGACGGCCCTGTACCTGTATGGCTCACGCGCGGTGCTGCAGGCGGGGGAGGGTTCCTTGGTATACCTCACCATGGATGACGACTGGTCGGCCAACCGTGCCGAGCGACTTTCACCATGGATCTACGTTGCATGGATACCGGCCGGATCTGAGAAGTAGAGTTGTATTTTATTATTAGTAGTGTCACTCCTTTACTCTTTCATGCATTAATACTGCCAAATACTAAGGCTTACCCACATGCATGTTTCCATGGTGCACCTGTTGGTTCTTATGTGCTTTGCTTTTCTTTATCAGCAGGCTATCCCATGCTACATCGTGCGATCAAATGCCCTGGTGCTTGCCTGGATCCCAAGCTGTTATTTACGCTGTTGATTTGATGCCAAATCTGGTGATATTTCTACCGAGAATTACATGTTTCGTGCCTTTCTGATTTTTTTCGTCCATTGCATGAGGTAGAGACTGGCCTGGAACGACAAATTCAAGGACCTGGAAGAACCTCTACATAAAGGTAAATTCATGTGTTCATCAATAGTTGCAAATGTTAGTTTTGTCCAGACATAAAGATATCATTGATTGTTAGTTTTGAACCTAGATACATGTTGCAAATGTTAACCAACAGTTTGGGCACTATGTGCATGCTTTTGTATTGCAAAGCTTTTTTTTGTGCACCTTACTTTACGAAATAGTATTCCTTCCTCCTTTCTGTCGTGTAATGTTTTTGTTTGATGCTACAGTTGTATTAACGAACCCTTAATGTTTAATCCCCAATAAGATAGAGAGATATGCCTGAATTACTAGGAATACCTCTGTAGAGTTCAGGGAGAGCTATATTCAGACCTATGCCGCAAAAAGGAGTCAAGTCTCAGAAGTAATTACTAAAATTCAGACTTCTGTTGGATCTCATGTCCATCTTCTTGTTTGCTCTCAATCCCAAAAACCTGTCTTTTGTTAACAAAAAAGTTTACATGGTACTCGGGGATGCTTGATAAGATGACAACTGAAGTTGATCATGTATTATCATATTTCTGAATTGTTGCGCCTTGATTGATTTACAAATTAAATGAAATGCTTATTAAATATATATTCTTACATGACGAAATACTACCTGTCTTCACAATTTGACATTGATTAAAAATTGAAGTTCTTAAATCCCCAAGATGTCTTAGAACAATTACTTGATTAGAAATTAAAAGGAAAACTTATACTTTTACAATCGGTAGAAGGGTACGAGCATATACGACTGCAATAGCGGCTTGGACAGATCTCAAACTTATGTCATATACTGACTGCAACAACTGCTTGGACAGATCTCAAACTTATGTCAGTTATGGCCATAGAATTTGCTACCATGACAAGAAAGTTGGGGCCTTGGGCCATGGCGAGCGCATGCCGGTGAGCGAGGCAGGTGTCGGGCTCACCGTAGGCTCAGGGTGGCTAGGATGGCGGTGCAGTGGCGAGGTGGCTGCGGTGAGTTTGCAGTGCAAGCGGAGCAGTAGTGTTGGAGTAGCTGATCATCACCCTGTTCCTGGCAATATCGAGCAGCTCTATATTATCTTATCATGTCATCTGTGTTTTTAGTACAATAATTTTATTGCCCTGTAGCAACGCACGGACACGTCACTTCAACATTAGTATTTGCATAATTTTGTTATGTTATCGTGTGATATGTGTATTTTTTAGTACAAAAGTTTACTTCCCATAGCAACACACCGGACTGACTGTCGGCCATGAAAACTAAATAGAATAAATATAATAGAATTTTATATAGCCATATATCATTTCAATTCTGAATCAACGATATCGATGGTTGTATCTTAATTATTTCAAAAATAATAACATGATTTAATCTTTTATAAGTATGTTTGTACCTTATTCATTTCAAAAATAACCTATTTTATTCTATGGAAGATTCCATGGATCTAACATGCCCCTACGGTGCAAAGTATTGATAGTCCGATACAGATGAGCCACCTGATGAGAAGGAAAACTATATGATATGGAGATGCTGGGACCGAGAGGGTTTTGCAAAATGTGATACAGGTACAACCAATATGAATGACACTAATGTGACAGGTACTAATGTTTACAACCGAGCTCAAATGGATTCTATTGTTGTAGATTCATGGGTGACGAGGTAAAAGATGTTTGCATGTTCTTTTGCCATGGAGTTTCGAAAGAAACTATATGCTTTATATTTTCGATCAGCAGCAAAAGATGCTTATTATGGTTGACCCTAGACCGGTTGAGGACTGGTGTAAAGACCCACCGCGACTCTTGGATTCGCCGTGAAGTTCCAAGGTGCAATGAATAAACATATTATTGGATGGAATCAAAAATCTTCAGATGGAAATTTCACCGCATGGAAAACATTGCACATGACATAGATGGGTAACTAACTCGTAATCACAATCACTTACAACAATAATAACTACTCCCTCCATTCCAAATTATAAGTCACTTTAACTTTATAGGTTCATCCATTTAGTTATGTATCTAGACATATTATTGTATCTAGATACATAACTAAATGGATGAACCTAGAAAGTTAAAATGACTTATAATTTGGGATGGAGGGAGTATTATTTAATTATTTTTATATGTTACCGATGGTGAATTTTGCCCCAGGACACTCGAGTGGATTACTTATTCTACAATACCTGTCTGCATGGAATAGTCGTAAACCCACAAGTATTAATACAATGAGGATAACATAGTTTGTTTTAAGGTTTTATGAGATTTTTTAAGACATGCATTATTGCCCATGTGATAAGCACTAATATCTACATACACTCTAATGTCTACAGGATGGTATGAAGATGCGTCAAAACTTACTCGTGGAGCATATTGGTGCATGAAACAAAGGGATATCGAAGATATCTTCCGCACACTAAAAACATTACCATAGTCGAACTACAGCAAAGTCTATAAAATAGAGTTTACAAACCCGCGAAATCCACAATTGATTTTGTTACTTTCACAAAACTTGTTTGGATTAAATATCACTTTAATATCATTGTTTAATCTTCATAGTATTGCTATTTTATCATGCAAAATCCATGTTTTTTTATAAAAAATTTAGTTACCCCGTAGCAACGCACGGGTATTTAACTAGTCTACCTTAAAACTAGATTGGTAGAGCTGTCGGACGGATGGATGTGGTAAAGAGCTTGAATCAACACGTCATCTATTTGATTTTTTTTTTTAAAAAAAAAGTATACGGAGCAGAAACCATGTGGAGGAGAAATAATATTTTTTTTTTGAAGAATCAAAAGGAATAATAATATTCAGGATGAGTCTAAGTCACCGCGGCGGCGGCGGTAAGGCCGGCGAAGACGCTTCCGCATCTCTGTCATGGCATCCTCCACCGCCGGCGCCAAGGATCACCCGGCCCTGCTCGTTTTCCGCGTCAGGGACCTGCTCTTCCTCGCTGCGCTGCGCCAGAGCTACCGCGTGCTCGACTTCTTGGCGTCGGGCGAGCCCCCCCCTGCCTTCCTCGCCGCGGCGGCCACCGGCCCCGACCCGCCTCGCGCCGCGCTCGTCGTGGGAGGCGACTCCGCCTGCGTGGACGCCGCGTTCCTCGACGCCGTGCCGTCGCTCCGCTTCATCTTCAGCACGGGCGTGGGGCTGGATCACATCGACCTCGGCGAGTGCGCGCGCCGCGGCGTCGCCGTCGCCAACTCTGGCACGGTCTACTCCACCGATGTCGCCGATCACGCCGTCGCCTTGCTCGTCGACGTGCTGCGCCGCGTCTCTGCCGCCGAGCGGTTCCTCCGCCGCGGGCTCTGGCCGCTCCAGGGGACTATCCCCTCGGCACCAAGGTCCTTCCAATCAATCCTCCATTATTCCGTTCCAGCATCAGACTTGTATCTGAATTAATCAGATAGGATAGGAGTATCATTTCATTTCTTATTTTCGTATCAAAATTGATGCCTTCAGCTTGGCGGCAAGCGTGTTGGCATCATCGGACTAGGGAACATTGGATCCCTGATCGCCAAGAGGCTCGAAGCTTTCGGCTGCGTCATCTACTACAACTCGAGAAACCCCAAGGGATCAGTCTCGTACAAGTTCTTCGCTAGCGTCCACGACCTCGCGTCCGAATCGGACGTGCTCGTGGTGGCGTGCGCGCTGAGCAAGGAGACGCGCCACATCGTGAACAAGGACGTTCTTGACGCGCTCGGGAAAGACGGCGTCGTCATAAACATCGGCCGGGGGCTGAACGTCGACGAGGCGGAGCTTGTCAGCGCGCTGGCGGAGGGGAGGATCGCCGGAGCTGGCATCGACGTCTACGAGAAGGAGCCCAAGGTGCCCGCGGAGCTCTTCTCCATGGACAATGTCGTGCTCACGCATCATGTCGCGGCTTTCACCAAGGAGTCCAGGTCAGACCTTCGTGACGTCACCATCGGCAACCTTGAAGCTTTCTTCTCCGGTAAGCCGCTGCTTACCCCGGTGCTTGTGCTTCCCAGCTAAAATCAGTCGTGACTCATGTTCAGGGCAGGTGCATCCATGTTTTGGAATATAATTTGCTCCATTTTTATACATGCCTCAAGATTGTGCACTTATATCTCCTCTGTTTTGATATTACGTGAGGGAGTAATAAAGTTCATTTCAAAAATCTGTTTAGGCTCTATTTGGGCCTTCGTGGTTTAGTTACACCCTGAATTTTAAGGTTTTTTTCACTCTTTCCATCACATCAAGTTTTGGATGCAAGCATGGAGCATTTGTGAAGAATAGGGTAACGTGATGCCCTCTCAGGCTCACGGCTTCGTGTTTATATAGGCTAGGAACCTCCCCTAGCGTGGCATGTACATCATCTTGTCTTACAAGCAAAGAAAGAGAGATTACAAGTTCACAACAGATCCATCTACAGCTTAAACAACAAGCTAACTATCCTCTCCATCTATATCACATGTTACATACATTACCTAAACACGAAGCCTAGCCTTGCATCGTTTAACACCCTCCCTCAATCACAACGCATCTATGAGGTTGAGATTGGACCTGAATTCTTTCAACTTATGAATCGGCAATGCCTTGGTGAAGCCATCTGCTATCTGGTCTTTAGTACTAATGAACCGAATACTGAGCTGCTTGGCTGCCACCTGTTCTCTCACAAAATGATAATCAATTTCTATGTGCTTTGTCCTGGCATGAAACATTGGGTTTGCAGACAAATAAGTAGCACCCAAATTATCACACCACAATTGTGACGGCATTGGGTGAGGAATTCCAAGCTCATCAAGTAATTTCCTCACCCACATTACTTCGGCAGTAGCATTAGCAATAGACTTATACTTAGCTTCTGTGCTGGATCTTGAAACAGTAGCCTGCTTTCTTACACACCAGGAGACTAAATTTGCTCCAAGATAAACTGCAAAGCCCCTAGTTGAACGTCTGTCATCTGGGCAGCCTGCCCAATCAGCATTTGAAAAGGCACTTACAAGGGCTGTTTTAGATTTCCCAATGCGCAAGCCTATGCTTAATGTTCCTTTAACATATCTTAAGATTCTTTTAATAGCTTCCCAATGAACTATGGTTGGAGAATGCAAGAACTGACACACCTTATTAACAGAGAAAGATAGATCCGGTCTAGTGAGTGTTAAATACTGTAAAGCCCCAACTATACTTCTATATCTTGTGGAGTCTTCTAATCCCAACGGATGACCACTAGTAATGGACAGCTTCTCTGTTACAATCATAGGTGTAGTAACCGGATTGCACTTACTCATATTTACTCTTTTAAGAAGATCGGTTGCATACCCTTCTTGAGTGAGGAGAAGTTCACCATGCTTCTTCTTTACCTCAATACCCAGAAAATAATGCAACTCTTCTAGATCTTTGATAGCAAAGTCTCTCTCAAGATCACGAAGCAATGCAGACACAGCTTCCTGCGAAGAGCTGGCAATAATTATATCATCAACATATACCAGCATATAAATGATGTATTTTCCAAATCTATAGAAGAACAGAGATGTGTCAGCTTTTGATGGAACAAAACCGAGTTGCTGCAACCTCTGACTTAGCCGTTCATGCCATGCACGAGGAGCTTGTTTGAGTCCATATAGGGCTTTATCAAGCTTACACAAATACCCTGGATTTCTCTTATCTGCATATCCTGGTGGTTGACGCATGAAAACATCTTCAAGTATACCATGCAGAAAAGCATTTTGAACATCTAACTGATGTAAGTACCAGCCTCGTGATACAGCTAAGGACAGGACTAAGCGAATTGTAGCTGCTTTAACAACAGGACTAAAGGTATCTTCATAATCAATGCCATACCTTTGTTTGAATCCCTTTGCAACCAAACGTGCCTTATACCTGTCTATCTTGCCATCAGCTTTTCTTTTGATCTTGTACACCCACTTGCAATCTATGACATTTTGTCCTTGACGAGGTGGAACAAGGTGCCATGTTTTGTTCTTGATCAATGCGTAAAATCTCTTCATCCATTGCTTGCTTCCAATGTGGACTAGACAAGGCATCATGCAAGGTTGTAGGTTCTTCAGAAACAGTAGCAATGTTTCCATACCTGACCGTACCGTCGGTGTACACCTTAGGCTTGCGGATGCCATGCTGCAACCGTGTAACTGGTCTTGTAGGCGGCGGTGGAGAAACATGAAGCGTTGCAATCGGTACAGGTGACACCGGCGTAGAAGATCCAGCACCCTGCGAACTGGGTGTCAGCACCGGAGTACCGGATCCATGTGACCCATCAAGTGCTGCTGAAGGGCGTGAAGATCCTTGCCCCCCTGCCGACTGATGCCGAGCGGCCTCCTCGATGCGGCGACAACACGCCACCGGGCGCACGCGAGGGGGCGACAAGTGATCGGATGACGGCGACTGCTGATCCGGCACCCGATCCGAGGCGGATTCGCCTTGACGTCCTGCACGGAGATCAGCACCGGGATCGGTGCTTGTTGCCGCCGGGGAGACAGGATCCAAAAATTGCACCCTGTCACCGTTTTGTTGCTGGTTTTCTTCATGCTGTTCAATACCTGAAATCTCATTCTCTTCCACAATATTGTTAGTCCCATTAGTACATGAAGGATCACAATTTGCTTCACTCCTAGGATCGCGTGAAGGAAGAAGGTGATCAGGTAGAAGATCTATTTCAGATCGTAGTCTAGCACCGGCATTAGAATGCAAGCTAGCAAATGGAAAAATATTCTCATCAAAAACAACATCCCGAGAGACATAAACCCGACCCGTGTTTATTTCTAAACACTTGAAACCCTTGTGCATTGGACTATAGCCTAAGAAGACACATTGTTTGGATCGGTATTGGAGTTTCTTTGTGTTATAGGGACAGATATTCAGCCAGCATGCACAACCAAAGGTGCGAAGCATCGTGTAATCTGGTTGTTGGAGAAACAGGCGCTCAAGGGGTGTTTGGTTGTGAATTACTTTGCTAGGCATGCAGTTTATGAGGAAGGTGGCTGTGAGGAAAGCCTCATCGCAAAATTTTAGAGGCATGGAAGCTTGTGCTAGCAGGGTTAGGCCGGTTTCGACAATGTGTCGATGTTTGCGTTCTGCAGCACCGTTTTGCTGGTGTGCATATGGGCAGGAGACTTGGTGCACAATGCCAATGCGCTGGAAGAATGGACTAAGCTTTTGATACTCTCCTCCCCAGTCGGTCTGCACAACAACAATTTTCTTATTGAACAATCGTTCAACCATACTTTGGAAATCATGAAAGCACTTAAAGACTTCAGATTTATGCTTTAGCAAGTAAATCCATGTATACTTACTAAAATCATCGATAAAACTGACATAAAAATTGTTTCTGCCAACGGACATGGGTGCTGGCCCCCAAACATCTGAGAAAATCAACTCTAAAGGACTCGATGACACACTTGATGACTTGGGGTATGGTAGCTGATGACTCTTGCCTTGCTGACAAGCGCCACATACCCTCCCTTTATTCGACTCAGGGAAAAACTCTAGAGAATTTTTATTAAGAATCTGGTGAACAACCACCGATGCTGGATGCCCTAAGCGTGCATGCCACCGAGACTCCAAGACCTTGACGCTGTGAACGGCTTTATTTGGTGGTGTGGCTGTGGACGTCAAGGGGTAAAGGCCGCCTCTACATCGGCCTTCATGCAGAACCATCTCCGTGTCCCGATCCTTAATAAGAAAACGATCAGGAAAAATTCAATGTAAACATTATTATCGCAAATCAATCGATGGACAGAAGCTAAGCTTTTGTTTGCTTGGGGAACATGAAGAATTTTATCAAGGACAAGATTGCGATCAGGAGTATGAAACAAACTGCGACCAACATGACTAATTTTCATACCTAATCCACTGGCAGTGTGGACTTGATCGTTCCCATGATACTTGTCTCTCACGGAGAGCCTCTCCAGCTCCCTCGTGATGTGGTCGGTTGCACCTGTATTGACATACCAATTGGTCTCAACGCCATACGAGGTAGCTGATGAAGCAGACTTGTTCCCCTTGTTCCTGTCTTGGCCACCGGGGTTGACGTTGGCGTCAAAACGCTTGAAGCAGTGATGCGCCGGGTGACCCTCCTTGCCACAGATCTGGCGGATGAGTCCAGGCTCGGTTGGAGCCACGGCCACCACCACCCACCACCACCGAGCATTGAAGCCCCCACGGCCACGACCACGACCACCACCGTTGCCACCTCCACGATTTCCTCGGGCAAAGATTGGTCGACGAGTTGGAGCCCTGAAACAGATCCATGCGTTGTTCGAAGCTCGTCATCTGGGAGAAGAGCTCGGTTACCGTAATGGGCTCCACCCTTGCTGCAATGGCCGACACCAGTGGGTTGAAGTCAAGATCAAGCCCGGCCAAGATATAGGAGATGATCTCCTCATCGTCAAGCTTCTTTCCCGCGGATGCCATCTCGTCCGCAAGGTTCTTCATCTTGGTGAAGTACTCGGTGACCGTCGAGGTCCCCTTCTGAGTTGTCGCAAGCGCCATACGTGTATTGATCACGCCACGCACGGACCGAAAGCAAAGAATTCTCGATCGCCGTCCACGCTCCAAATGCGCTTGGTGAAGTTCCCGAGTTGGGACATGATCTCCTTGCCGATGGAGGAGAGGATGAAGTTTAGGACCTGCTGGTCCTTGGCGAACCAATCGTTGTATTCGAGATTGGGGATCTTCTCGTCCGGCTTCTCGGCAGACTTGGCGATCTCCTTCGGTGGAACCGGCGACGCAGATCGATGGTGTGCGCCATCTGCGCACCGTTGATCGCCAACATGACCTGAGCCTTCCACATCTCGAAGTTGCTCCACCCTAGCTTTTCGGTCGGCGGGATAGCCGATGGAGTGCATGGCGGCGGCGCGGAGGAAGAGGCCATCGCGATGCGTACCGTAACCGGGTTGCTCGATTACCATGTGAAGAATAGGGTAACGTGATGCCCTCTCAGGCTCACGGCTTCATGTTTATATAGGCTAGGAACCGCCCCTAGCGTGGCATGTACATCATCTTGTCTTACAAGCAAAGAAAGAGAGATTACAAGATCACAACAGATCCATCTACAGCTTAAACAACAAGCTAACTATCCTTTCCATCTATATCACATGTTACATACATTACCTAAACACGAAGCCTGGCCTTGCATCGTTTAACAGCATTAAATGTTGGTACAATAAATAACTAATTACACAGATTAGTTGTAAATCACGAGACACATCTTTTGAGCCTAGTTAGCCCATGATTGGATAATATTTATCAAATACAAACAAAAGTGCTACAAGAATTCGAGTTGAAAATTTTTGCAATTTAAACGAGGCCTTGGTGCACCTCTGTGGCCTGCTCGGGCTCAGGAGCACCTCCATACACTGTAGCTCCTATTAAAATCAGCTAAGATTGACTCCAACAGGGTACCCATAAGATGACCCAAACCTAGAATGAGTTGTATATAGTGTTTTAGGGGTAGGCAAACGCCTCGCTTCCATCTTCTGTGTCTCAATGTTGGGCCCACCATCAAGATAGGGGAGGGGATCCCAGCACAGTGTTGTCGTGCGTTGACGACGAAGCAGCCGACCTTTGGGGCTGCGAACACATCGTGGCGGAAGAGTGTGCGCTGGAATCGCAGGTCGAATTGCCCGCTCGCGCATGATGATGGCGAGGCGGGCTCACGACGGAGAGCGGCCGCCAGCCGGTCGAGGCCCCCACGGCCGTCGTTGCAATCCATGCGAGCTAGCCCTAGAGCAATCGTTGCCTTGTGTGCAAGCTGTCAGCCAGCCATCGACGGGCCGCCCTTGTGGGACGCGAAAGGCGCATTGGTCGACCGAGATGCGGGCCACAGGAGCGAGCTTCTTGCAATTGTCGCGCAAGATGGATGTCGTTGCATTGCGGTCGCTTCGACCAAGCAACCTCTCACCACTCCCTCCGATTCGACATAGCAGCAGCACCTCCTAGCTCCAATTCGGCACAACAGTAGCTGCTCTCTTAATTGGAGAGGTCGAGAGTAGAGCAAAGAAGAATTATAAGCTATGGGAGACTGGAGAGGAACAGGCTGTGTGAGTGAGAGAATGTGAGGAGAGAAGGATAGGTTTTGGATAGGCTGTTGGAGAGCACAAGTTTTGGGTGGCTTATCCTTTAACTGTGCGGATCTAAACTATCGAATGGGTCTCGGATTAGGGTGTTCTTTGTTGGAGATAGTCTAAGCATGTTCTTATTTTTTGGCTTCACCGGTTACCTCCATGCTTTGTAGCGAAAAATGGTAGATGTCAATCCTTTCTAGTTTTGAGTTGTGTCATTTGAAATCGTTAAAATGCTGAAAAAGTTTAATGACATATTTAGATCTAACGACATTTTCGACTTTGCACACGGGTAAGAGCTAAATCTGATGGAAATGGCATCGAGGGAAAAAATTTGCTAGATTCCACCAAACTTTTTCAATAGTGTAGAAGGAACTACATTCTTCTATAATTATTAATTATGCGCAAGTAAAAGGCTTTAATTTATAGCATGATGGTTCCTTAATAATTTTACACGTTTCCTATTCTGCCAAAAATGGTATATGAAAGTTTCAAAAAAAAAAAAAGGTATATGAAAGAAAAAAAACGGCTGCAGCCAGGCTTTCTCCGTCCTCGGCCTCCGGCTCACCATCGAGGAGAGAGAACCCCCAAATCCCCCAAACCTTCTCGACTCCAACGATGCCGCCGCCGCCGAGCGCGCCGCATTCCCAGTCCTCCGACGATGTCCTCACCACGGACGCGGATGCCGCCGCCGGGGTTCTGGTGCCATGGGCGGCGTCCCAGCCGGGGGCTGACGGCGGCAAGAAACCGGGTGCTGACGGCGGCGAGAAGACGGGGGCTGACGGCGGCAAGAAGCCGGGGACCGCGACCTGGCGGGTGTGGTCGGAGGCGGATGAAGTCCGCATCCTCGAGGGCCTCGCGGCGTACACCGCGGCCCACGGCGCAGAGCCGCAGCGGTCCCAGGTCCACGCCGCGCTCCAAGGCTGCTGCCTGGACAAGGCCGAGTTCACCGTCACGGAGATCTACGAGAAGGTGCGGCGCCTTCGGACCAAGTACGCGAACCTGCGCTCCGCCGGGGCGTGACGGTGCCTGCCGGCGGCGATGAGGCGCGCAAGTACGAGCTGTCGATGGCGATTTGGGGCGACGGGCCGCTCAAGGTCACCAAGAAAGTAGGCGCCAGCCGTGCCACCAACGCCAGTGCCGGTGCCAGTGCCAATGCCACGGCACCGGGCACACGCGTGCGCAGAGCGGTCGAGGAGCTGCAGGGCCTGTACCCCAGCCTTGCTTTTGCTGTTGAGAGGATCGCGGACGACGAGTTGCTGCAGCCAGTGTTCAAGAGGGCCTTCCAACTTATCAGCGACGAACGAGCATGTGAATTTGAAGCCAAAATGAAGAAACAGAAGCTTAAGGAGATGCAGATGACGTTGAAGCAAAATGCTTTGAGGAACGAGGTACTTGACTTTCTTATCAAATCTATGGACAAGGTTTCATCGACGGTGTTGAGTATGATGGGTAGGTATATATCTTTTGTGGGAAATGAACTCAGGAGGAATTAGTCACGTTTAATGTCTCCAAGTAAGTTTATGTAGACTCTAGTGGTAGGAGAAGATGACGATTTTGTTTTTGGTGTCATCAACCCCCTTAGTATCAGTGTTCCCTTGATGTGTGTAACAATGTCAATGGTGAAACACTGGCAGAGCATGGCTTATGTTCTAGAAGAACACGTTTTAAATATTTGGCTAAAACTTCTTACACTAGTAGTTGGATAGTTACTGGTACTTAAAGCTATAATACTTTTTATGTGTAATGCAGAGAGATATCAACTATGGTTCCAAATCTTGGGTCAACTTACAATCCTATTTCCCCTTATTAAATAGGCAATGCACCGGTGTTATCTGACCCTGTTCAGTTTGGTCACTAACAAATATAAACATGAACCTGCTACATTTTACTGGGTGCATGACTCTCATCCACCTGATTTCTGAATTTATTCTGCAGTGATCATAGACTCTTGCTTACAAGTTTTTGTCATCATTAAAAAAAAGGATTTTTGCCCTGCCTTTACCCTCAACTCAGAACTCAAGACTGACATAACACTCGGAACAGCAGTGTCTCATCCTATCACTCTGAATAATGCACACTATGAGAGATTGCTCTAAACAGCATAACATCCGTTGTAATACCAAAATGTTGTCATGGTACAATTTGTGGAATGGCATGGTATTCTGAACTACATGATGCTCTTTAGACTGACATCAGATATGTCTACACAGATGACAATAATCTATCCTGGAAGCACAAAACAGTAATACAAATGCTAAGTTAACTGCATACCAGCATGAATGTCAGGTCCTTATTCTGAAACAGAGTGGCTATCAGTTTCAGTATGAAGAAACTGAAAACACCTCTTCGATGGTTGAAAATGGCTTTAATGATGCCAGTTTTTTTTTAAATGGATGACATGTATCGATCTTGTGTGTTCAACAGTGATTAGATGGTCCTGGTTTTATTTAAAGTAGTTAATACTGTGTGTCTTCGTTAAGGGGGTGAGAAATTGCCATGTTAGAAGTTAAGTACTGTCCTCTGTAAGATATATGCGCCAGCCTGGAATCAGCTGAGACGTATGTGGATATCACTTTTTTGGGTTTTTTCCCTCTCCTCTTTTCCCTTGTAGAACCCTAGGGCCTCGTTTAGTTCCATTTTTTTTCTAACATTTGGAGCCCAAGTTCATTTTTTTTTCTAACTTTTGGAATTTGGGGAACTAAACGGCCTGCTGGCAAGTTTTTTGGCCTTCTACAGTTTTTTCTGGCCCAACATCAATCATTGCCTTGGAGCTCTGTGCAGGACGCCAATAACCCCCACCCAAACTTGTGGTGCATGCGTCTGCAACCTGTGAATGGATGGATGTCAAAGTAGGGGCAATTGTGTCTTTGCATGACCTCATTTATTGCTCTGCAAGTGGCTGGATTTGTGGGAAGCCAACTGTTAGAAAAAATTGCATGCATGTCTGGGCAAAAAATTTGCCTGTACTGTAGTTCCAAAAATTTGCCTTGCAAACTGTTATAAAAATTTGCTGAACTAAACGAGGTTTTTCCTCCTTTGCTTTACCCCCTTTTCTCCCTCAAATTCTCAGATTACTTAGTAGATCTGTCAGGATTTCTTCCCAAGATTCTGTTTGGATGGATATTGGATATGAGTAGAGTATCTAAAGCTATATTGACCATGGAAAATAACTGTGCACACATCCACAGGTATTTGGATGCTTTGATGCCTTTATAACCAATTGTGGTTGAATGAGCAGATGATAGCACTAATTCTGGGAGTATCATGTGATGCAATCTATGGATATTGTATTCGAGGTGGTTTGCTCTTGCCATAGGTAGCTAGTTCTATTGCTAGCAGATAGGAAACGCATGTCTGATGACAAGATACCTTAAACTTTGCTTGTTTTCATCGGAGAAAAATATCTGTCAGCTTTCAGAAAAATCTCTTGAACTTTATTTTTACTAGCAAAAGTACCGTGACGTTGCAACGGGAAAGAAATTAATCCTTTATGCATTTGAATTATATATTTTTTGAATTATATTGAAAATAAGAATACCATTTGTTTGTGTAGTAAGTATGTTAACTGAATTTATAATTAATAATAGCAACAAGATTTCTTTGTAACATTACCTAACACAATAACAATGTGTATTGTTGTCTATCTCCTCCCCACCTCCAAAAATACATATATATAAGAAATCATCATCCCAAATCTTGTCAAATCTTGGTAGCTATAGCCAGCTGCGTGGTACTTGACACCAAAACACTATATTAGAGAATATGCAGACTATCAGCATAGTTACCACTTGCTTGAATTCTCCAGACAAAATTTCATTATATGCTGCAGTGGCCGGTCCCACAGCCATAAGATGATGTCCAAATTTAAAGGACATCTTTGATGTACATTTTCATTGGCCTTGGCGTATTACAAGATGGCAAGTCAACATCAGACTATTGCCGATGACCTCGGCCTCCCTTTTTTTTTCGAAACCGGGACTTTACCCGTTTTGCATTAAGAGAAAGGCCGAAAGAAGGCCAAGTTTCAATACATCCTAGACGCCCCCCGTGGCGAGGTGCCAGGGTGAGCGAAGAGGCGAAACACTAACAAAAGGCACTGGCTACAACGGTGGAGCTTCGAGCGTCGTACTAAACGTAAAACAATTGCGCGACGACAGGACGATGGCGATCAATGGCTCACGTTGGAGGTGCGTCGCCGGCGCAGGGGGACGAGCACATCCACAACGTCGCGCTGTCTTTGCGAACGCTGCTCTTGAAGTGGCCGCGAACCTTTCAACGATCGTGTCGTCTGGAACCTCCGCGTTGGCGCCATCTGGCTTGCCCTCCCATCTAGCGAGCATGACGCGGTGAGCCTGCATTTCCGGCCTGGGATCCCGGTAGGCGGACTTTGCAGCCAGACGGTCGCTCCGCCTGGGGGTTCAGCCGTCTTCCTCCACTTGCCGCGCACGTGTGATGCGCAGCCGGGGCGGCGAGTCGATCAGGGGCGGCTCAAGAGGCAACTCCAGAGAGGCGATGAAGACGTCGACGTTCGGCTGTCCCGACAACGCCGGCTAGCGTGGCGGCGGTAGAAGACGGTCCCGCTAGAGAGGCGTCCGCGGTGGCGCGACGGCGCACCCACCTCCTCCACCCCCTGCACCTCGACCGGCGTGGCGACAAGCGCGGTAGGTGCCAGGGAGTATCGGTCGACGTGAGTGGCGCTGCTGTAGGTGTAGCAGGGTCGATGCCGCCACCGCAGCCGTAGTGGCGGGCGAATCCGGCGGGTGCCGCCATCGGGCCGACGGCGCCCGCCCAGCGTGAGGGTCGCCGGTGCTAACGCAGTCCGCGGGTGACACGCCGACTTCCGACGCCACAAAGATCCACGAAGTTGAGGCTGAACGGACGTGGGCGGCGAGGGAGGCTCGAAATGCGCCGCCAGTAGAGCGACCGCGCGACGAGGGAGGCCTCAAGCTCATCGAGCATCGGGTCCACCCAACTGGGGGGATCCATGCCTTCGAGTCGCACGAGCGAGAGCGGGTCCGTGGGCGAGCAGTCGGTGCTCAGCACGAAGGATGGTCTGGCGCCCAACATGAGCTGTGGCAGGGCCGAGGTGGAGGGGGCCGAGAAAAGGATTTGCCCGACGAAGAAGAGGGGGACCGGCAGCCCCATCGATCCCAGGTTGTCCGGCATCCGGACGCGGGGTCGACGACGCCTCGGCTGTCCCGGGCACAGTGGGAGGCTCCCCGGCACGCCGCGGAGGTCCCGGATCACCGCCGAGAGACGTCGCTGCCGCTTGGGAGCTGCTACTGGTGCCTACAATCCCCTTGCCCGGTGCCTCGTGGCCGAGGCGTAAGAGGCAACGGGTCGGGCGGCACACCGAAGCGGCGACGTGGTCCCCCGCCAGGCGGTTGAAACAAAGCCCGACGAGGGGAAGGCGGCCTGGGCGCGTCGACGGTAAGGGCGAGGGAGGGGCACGCCGCGCCCGCGCCGCGCCCCGACAAGGGTGAAGCCGCCGTCATCAATGACGGGCGCAGACGGTGGAGGATGGCCCCACCGGGCCCCGGTCACGACGACGACGACGGCAGCCGGGCGACGGAGGGCGGCAGATGGTGGCCTGGGGCGACGGTGAGCAGGGACATGCGCCTGCCGGGCCGTCGGCCGATGCTCGAGGGGCCGCACCTAGCCGCAGGAGGAGGCCGCACCGGCGGGGCGTCCATGGGCGACCGACGGCGGCGACAACGCCGATCACGCGCCCGCGCGCAGCGCCGGCTAGCACCGACGCCGGGGGCGTAGTCCGCGCCAGCGGCCGGGGGACATGGCCGGGCCGCCCGTGCTCGACGGTGGAGCCCAGAACGTGCCCCGACGAGGACAGGATGGACAAGCGCGCCGCACGACGGTGGGGGGCCTCCGGCTCGGCATACCCTCCTCCGCTGTCGAGAAGTCGGAGAAGGAGGCATCCACCCACCGCATCCCCTTGGGTCGACCAACGGAGGGGCAGGGTTGGTGAGAGACGCCGACGAGGCCGGAGCGGTGTCGGGAGCCGGAGTGGCCGGAGCTGCGGTGGGCGACGAGGCGGCTACGGGGTCGGAGCCGAAGGTCGCACGAGCACGCCTTTCCGCCTTCATCGCGGCGACGACGAGCGGTCCCAGGGCCGGGAGTGGGGGCCGTGAGGTAGGCAGAGTCGCCGCCCACAACCTCGCCCTCCTCGACATCCGCGGCGAGAGCGGGTGGGGATGGAGCATGTTGCGAGATGTCCGCCGCCCGGCGGGTGACGGGGATGTGCGGACAGCCGCCTGCACGACGAGCTGCTGGCCGGATACCTCCGTAGGCGGCGACGGGGCATGGTGGTTGACCGCCGAGACCCCACCGCCGGTCTCAAGGCGTTGGTCGGCGACTCCGCCTCCGACGGAGAGCAGCCGGCCCCCAAGGCGACGACGGCGGCGGCGCGCGCCTCCCACGCCAGCGCCCAAGCCAACGGTAGCCGCGTCCACGGCCGGCATGCGGCGGTCGAGAGACGAAGGGGCCGCAGCGGCGGTGGGCTCCGCCGCTACGGCCGAGGCGGTGCTTCAGCGGGAGGCGCCCAAGGGCCGCCGGGAGGCGCCCGCCCCCCCCGCCCCCAGAGGCCGCGCGACGAGCGTGGTAGGAGCAAAATGGACGGAGGCGCGCCGGAGGGGCAGCCGCCGAGGAGCGTGGGAGAGGTCCCGCCGCCCCATGGACGAGTAGATCAGCGGCGAAGGGGAGCTCCGATCCGGGCTTGGAGGGGGCAGGTTGGGAGGGGTCCCGACGGCCGCCGGTGGGCGGCGGCGCCGCCGCCAACGGTCGGGAAGGTAGGGTCGGGTGGGCTTATGCCAGTTAAGCATTAGCTAGATAAGCTTAGCGGCTAAAGCATTAGCCAACGGTCGGGAAGGGTGGGTCGGGTGGGCTAAAGCATTAGCCAGTTTCATAATGCTTTAGCCGCTAAGCTTATGAAACTGGCTAGAAACCCCCACCTCGGCCTCCCTGCTCTGGCGTGTATTCGTTCTTGATGTCTAAGGCAACGCGGATCTCGTTAGGCGTCTTGCCCCTCATATTTCTGCTACGACCACAGCCCAAGATCGACCAGGTCGATGGCTAGTCAAGTTGGCAACCTGCAGCGCAGAACAACATGTCATCACAGATTGTATGTACAAATGCGCTGGCGCCGGAGACCGGCGTGCGCAGTCCGGCAACCGCGGTTAACCGACGAGTGCGGTTTCTATTGTAGTGCGTTAGTAGTTTTGATCGGACAGAAACGGATCAGAGGCGGACAACTCGTTTGGTACATGTATACATATATGTAGTATCCTAGGAATTGTATATAGGTACGAATTGTATAGGCAGGCAAAAGGTTGACAAGAAATTTTCTCGCATTATTAGTAGGTGTAGAAATGCTCCTAAAAACTGTTGTCAACATAACATGTTCTTGTGTGATGAATTGATTGATTGGCTGAGCTTAGATTTGAAGGTATATTCAAATGTATTATTATCTAAAAGTCCCCAATAGTTAAGCTTCAAAGTCCAAACGTTGTTTCATTGATTTTATGGAATTGTCGTTGAGTGTGATGCGTGCATAGGCCCAACGACGTTGTCAATCTCCAAACACGATAGCCTGTCTTGATGAATGATGGCCCAACGATCTGCTTCTACCTCCTTATTCCTCTCATTGCGGGAACCCCATTCGTAGTACCAAAAGGAAAAAGTCTACTTTCGGTCCTCCAATTTTTTACGAAAGTCGATTTTGGTCCCTCAACTCTAAAACCGGACAAAAACAGGTCCCTCAACTTTTCAAACCATGCGGATTTCATCCCTCGGCGGGCTTGGCCGGTGGTTTCGCTACAACTCCGGTTTTGCTGCAGTTGCCACGGTTTTTTTTTTTTTCCTTTTCTTATTTATTTTGGCTGAATCTTTTAAAAATCATAGTAAATCACAGAAAAAATCATAAAATAGAAAATCTAATTTTATTGGACTCCACATAAGTAGAGCTACGCAATGAATATATAATATGGTATACTTTAATATAAAATTTTTGCTATGAAGGTTTTTCCTTTTTCTTTTTTTATTTATTTCAGCTCAATATTTAAAAATCATAATAAATTATAAAAAATCATAAAAATTGAAAAACCAATTTTGCTAGACTCCACATGAGCATATTTACACAATAAAGATATATAGATGTACTATTTAATTTATTGGTCGGGATCCATAGATCGGGTTCACGGCTCGCGTACATATATGTACGCCAGACGACAGCAGAAACCTAGCTAAACCTAACCCAGCTAAAGAGCCACAAGTAACTATGTACTGTGTTATTGCGCGCCACATGTGGAGTCCAACAAAATTGAATTTTTTATTTTATAATTTTTCTGTAATTTACTATGATTTTTAAAGATTGAGCTGAAATAAATAAAAAAGAAAAAGGCAAAACCTTCTAGTAAAAACTTTGTACTAAAGTATACCATATTATATATTCATTGCGTAGCTCTACTCATGTGGAGTCCAACAAAATTGATTTTCTATTTTATGAATTTTCTGTGATTTCCTATGATTTTTGAAAGATTTAGCCGAAATAAATAAGAAAAGGGAAAAACGAAACCACGGTCATCTGTAGCAAAACCGGAGTTACTGTAGCGAAACCACCGCCAAACCCGCCGAGGGACGAAATCTGCATGGTTTGAAAAGTTGAGGGACCTGCTTTTGTCCTGGGCTTTTGGAGTTGAGGACCAAAATCGACTTTCGTAAAAGTTGAGGACCGAAAAGTAGACTTTTTCCTACCAAAACCCCAACCCGCTTTTGTGCACCGCCCAACAGACCAGTATTTTGTACCGGGCCTGCTTCATCCATTGGAGTCTCAAGTTCAGCGAAGTTATCGGGCAATTTTGCTAAAAAAAGTTTAGCTGGGCAATTTTTTTTTTGAGAATTACACAAGATAACGCAGACGCGCTCACAACACGCACGCACACTCACCCCTATGAACACACGCACGCAAACCCTACCCCTATGAGCACCTCCAAAGGACCGGGTAGCCGGCAGATCTGAGATTCTCGAAGTCACCCCATAGGCGCCTCGTCGCCAACGGAACGCCGCTACCACTTAATGCATAACGCCAAGAAATCCCGAAAATCCCGGGAAAAGATGCGAGCACCCGAGATTTGAACCCCGGTAGGTAGCGTCCCCACCGGACCGCCCTACCATTGGACTAAATATACAGGTCATGTACGCTGCTGGAAGTAATTGATATTGATGAATTAATTTGCTGCTTTAAACCTGCCACTCTAATGCGAACTAGTAGCTTCTACTGAATTATCCTATTGGTTATGTATTTTTCACTATGTGCTTCACTTTAATGTACAACAATCCTAACTAGATCGATTTTTAATGTATTTGTATAGTTTGTCTGTATATTTGTATAGTTTTCCTGCGCAAGCGTAAAAACTTCAAATCATTTTAACAAAGCATAGACAGTTTTTCATGACTACCTTGCTTTTATATGGGAGCTGAAATCAGCACAGCATCCGATCGACCCTTGCTGCGTACATGGGTCCAAGTACAAGTGCAACTAGATCAATTCTAAACATAAATCACTACTAAGGTGTTTGTTTACTTCCATTTTGGTGCAATACTGATAGTTAAAATTCATGTTTAAGGACCATCAACGCGAGCTAGGTGTCGGGACTCGGGAGACCAACGAAGGATGTGTGGAAGAGTGGCACAATGACCCAGTACGTGGTGTCCTGGAGCGTGATGCGGGACTATAGTTAGTTTGTTTGGAACTTTAATTAGTGACTAAAACCTCTTAGGTAAAAACTTCTATTGGATGTTTATTTACTTTTGTTTTATCCAACTCGTATATACTCTCTCAGTACCATAATGAATGACGTTCTAGCACCACATTTCCATGTTGTCACAATATAAAATCACCCCGGCCCAGGGAGGGGGTAGGGTGCGGCCCAGAGGGGCGCCGGTGCCGTGCGCCGAGAAGAGAGGGGCGGC
This sequence comes from Hyparrhenia diplandra, assembly GCA_015847255.1. NCBI lineage: Eukaryota > Viridiplantae > Streptophyta > Magnoliopsida > Poales > Poaceae > Hyparrhenia > Hyparrhenia diplandra. The sequence goes on along the minus strand of JADLZK010001547.1, from coordinate 102,880 downwards.
AGCCACCGCCGCCAGCCACGGGTTGGATATCGAGCCAGCTTGGCTCGTTAGTGGCTCGGCTCATTATAGCTCGGCTCGTTGTGGCTCGACTCTTTATAGCTCGTTATACAAACGAGCCAGAAGGGTAGCTCGGCTCGGCTCGTTTGGCTCGCGAGCCAAAACACAAAAAACATATGCACAAAGATTATAATCGTAAATCAGCGAGAAACACATCATATGCATGTATAAAATGAAATAAACAAAATACACATGAATTTTACAATGAAAAATATAAGTATGCTATTATTTATGACCATGATCCATCATCCTTCATTGATTGACTCCATTAATCCATATAGGAGGGCAGCCACGCCCCCAAGGGCACCGCCGTCTTCAACACTCCATCAACATTTGACCGGGAGATCAACCTAGCCCTCCTGTCGGATGCTCCAGGGGTCAACAGCATCATCAAGCCAGCTGTACATCCAGTCAACAATGTACCGGCTGATCCATCAACGGTACCAACGACAGACGCACGCGCGCGAGGTCCACCAGCACTCGTGTGACCGTGCGCTGCTAGTCGTCCTGGCGCTGCCAGCCCAGGCACCTGAGGTGGAGCAGATGGCACCTTACGTCGCACCACTACCGCGGATCATCGGTTCGCCAACATCCCGACCACCAACACCGACTCCACCGCACCCGCAGTACGCGGTTCGCCTGGAGGCCCCGACATACGACGGCACCACTGACCTAACATCTTGGATCGGTACGTAGGATGGAGACGCTCTTCACGCTACACCAGGAGCTCAACCCCGAGTTCCACGTTCAGTACGTCGCTTTCCATCTTACAGGTGCAGATCGGCTCTGGTTCACTCGCATGACCAGGAGGAGGCCATTGGAGGTGTGGGACACCTTCGTCCGCTACCTCGTGCGCGACTTCGGGCGCCCCATCGACCACGACACGATGGGAGACTAAGCACCCCCGACGCAGGATGGTGCCTTGGGCGATTACATCGACATCTTCAAGAGCTATGCATTGTGCATGGACCATCTTAGCGAGCTCCACCGCGTCCACCTCTTCGTCGGCGGACTCCGCACGCCGCTACTGGAGGTAGTCCAGCAGGAGGCGCCACAAGTGATGGATGAGGCCATTAGCCTCGCTCGTCGCTTCGATGCCCCCGCCCCAGCCTCGTCGCACGCCTTGGTGACAGGCGACGAGAACGACGACATCGACGACGACGCCGACAACACACCTATGGAAGCATCGGCAGCCCTGGTGCAGCCATAGGGCCTCACCGTGGCCATGGACGCCCTTGACGACCAGGTCCCCTTCGAGCTCCTCATGGAACTCCGCCTTGCGGCCTTGACAAATCGTGAGCTCAAGGTGATAGCCATTACCATCGAGCTCCAAGCTGTGTCACCTGCCTAGACACTGTACAATGGCATCGTCAGGTACCACCACCGCTACTATGTTCCGGCAGCTTCCGTTGTACTACAAGATCTACTCCTACAGGCGTGTGGGGCTCCCCGACACGGTCTCGCGGCCGGCTTCCACCTACCGACGTCCTTGCCGGCTGAGCAGGCGTTCTCGGCAAGCATCTTGCTGATGGCGACGCGACCGCACGTCAACCTAGATGATGCTACGGTACTCTTCTTCGACGACAACGGGCACGACTTCATCAACGTCGACAACGTCGCCATCGGCTACATCGGCGTAGCAGTCCCCACGGTCGGCCTAGCTATGGAGACTGTGAGCGACTTACTCTACGGGCGCCTGCTTCGGTTCACCTCGACACCCGCCTCGTCAACTCGACACGCCTATGTCGACACATACACATGCAAGTGGAGGTTGGTACCATCTACTCAGTTCCCAGGACACTGGCGACGCTACACACGCTCCACCTCACAAGTGTCATGAGGGGATCCACCATGGTGGCTGCACGGCTGGACAGGCCGTATGTTCGAGGACCCTACAGCTACTACTTCTCCGCCTACTTTGGGAACCTCCACTTCGACCTCTGTTTCGACGACGACTCCTTCTACATCAACAAGACTCACGACGGGATGGGTCATCTCCGGCTCCGTTATGGCGAGGCTACCGTCGCACCGAGCAACACAACAGTCTACAGAATGGCCAAGCTATAGCATACTCCCTCTATCCTAAAACATAAACAGTCGCCACCACCAGCTTGGGCCCTGCAGACCAAAGGCACGAGCGCTGAGCGAGCGACCTGGCAAAACAGGAAACGAGCATGCTCAAGCTCAACGTGAGGGATGGCGCGTCCGTGAATGAGTGCGAAAAGGTAATCGGTTATAAGAAAACCCGGAGCGGACTCCCCTAATCCATGGCAAGAGCAGGTTCAGGTCAGGGTTGCTGCCTGCCGTGCCAACAGCATCGATGCGCCGGCCAGGCCAGGTCGCCCGTGCGAAACACTCGACAGGGCACGGCACTGCACAGGCCAACATGCCAATGCTCTCCCCACAAGACGACAGAGGCCTAGCCGAGTAGCCGTGCATTCCTTGTGGATGGAACAGCGGGTGGCAGGAGCTAGGAACCGGCAGAATTCCCGTGGCTGGCCCGGCCGGGTGGCGTTGCAATGAATTGCTGCATGCATAGTAGCTGTGACGACGGAAAACCCGCGGACGGTGCAAATCACGCGCAAGGGCCTCCTAATCCATGGCAACAGGCAGCAGGCCAGGGTCAGAGCTGCAAGTCACGAGGACGCCTCCGCCCCAGAATCAATCGGGCCATGCGAAACAGTGCCGCCTGCGATCGCCTCCTACCGAAGCACAGGTCCGAGAGGGCGTCCATGCCAATGCCTAGCTGCATCCCACAAGACGACACAAGGCCTAGCCGTGCTTGCATTTAGTGTGTCATGGTGTTAGCGCGCGCGTTTTGGATGCATGGCCTTTTCCTTTTCCCCGCTTTTTTCAATTAAAAACAAGACACTGCATGTTGTTGCCGGTAACACAAGTTATCCATGTTGTCAAGGAGAAGGCTAGAGAGGCCAAGTTGCTTTGGAGCATCGATCATTTGCATTAGCTAAACTAAGTAGTACGTTCATACTCTCCTTTAGTAGATTGCTGTATACGATCAAGATTTTGATGCAATATAATGGAGGATGAGTAGAATTTCCATTGGCGACAAATGAATACTCTCATAATTAAGGTTTATCTGTGCACAAATTTAGCTTATTGCACAATTGATTACCAAAATATGTAACATGTTTCGTTTGTTTGATTTACTTTTACTACTAATTGTCGCTTCTTCTATAATGCATGCAAATGAGCACCAAGAGTGGGTCGTCGGAGTTTGCATGCCTCGCAAATTTTTGGGGTTTCTTTTTTAATCACGCAAATTGCAACCATAAAAGTAGAGCATTACAATTCAACCTTCAGAGTGGTTGCATCTAGAGAGATAAATAAATAGAACACATGCATCAAGATAGATAAATAGAAGACATAGCAATGTGTGAGCCTGGAACAGGAGGCGCACACCGGACACATTGCAAGGAGCTACGCATGGCGATACAAGAAACAACACAAGCAACTGGACCTAACCCTTCCCTAGACAGAGACACACTTAGCACGACTAGCGAGAGTCGCTGCATAGCAGAGGAAGCCGCGTAGGGGCAGGCGGCCTCGTGCGCTCGCTTGTCGGCGTAGTGTAGCATCTCCTTGCACCCGGCATCGCTGAACGCGCAGGTGAGGCGTACGTTCGCGTAGAAGTTTTCTAAAAAGGTGAAGCGTTCGGCGGGGTCGCCGCAGACCGGGCACTTGCACCCCGCGCCGTCGTAGCAGTCTTGGCACGTCGCGTGGCAGGGTCGTTCCTCGACGAGCGCATCATCCTCGTTGAAAATGTTGCACTGCACGCCGCATGGTCAGGTCAGGTCAATGTTGATGAACGAGCGGATCGAGCGAGAGAGAGAGAGTCGATGGCTTACTGCGAATATCGCATCTTGGAATGGCAAGGAGCAGTGCTTGCACTCGCAAAATTCTGCTAGCCGCGGGTTGAAGAAATGAACCAGCATCTCTTAGGTACTCGTATGTCTTTGGCTTTGGGATGGAGAAGGCCGGAGGCGTCCTTATATAGAGGCTGGCAGCCAAAAGGTCTCCGCACTGACCGGCGCCTTCCGCCTAGCTGCTGTACCGACGCTGGTGTATGCGTCCAACTCTATTCAAGTTCGCACTACTGACTGCCTGGGCACGGGATGGCTGCGATCAGAGCATCTCCAATGGAGGACCTCAAATTTGGACCACAAATTTTCATTTGCATGCCGACCTAAAAAAAAAATAAGGGCCCAAATTCACTTGCAACTCAAGTGAAAGAAGTAGGCTAGGACCCTATCTCTGTCAAAAAAAAAATGGCACCGAGGAACTCGCTCGGGGCGTCCTCCATCCAGCTCTCGCCCATGCGCCGGAGCGGAGGGAGGTTGCGTCGCAGGATGACGCCAATGCGCCAGCGGCGCCGAGTACGATGAGGTGCGGCCGCCGCAGAGGAACTACATCTCCGGGACCATCTTCACCGGCAGGCTCAACCAGGCCATGTGTGGCCACGTGCTCAGCACCTCCACCGCCGATAATGCCGCGGTCGCGGCCTACGCCTCGTTCTCGGCCATCCTCGCCGACTTCCTCGGCTGCGCGCCTTCGGGGTGCGCGTCGTGGCCTCCGAGCTGCGGAGCCGTCTTATACCCCTGCTTGACACCTAGCGCCAAAGGAGGAGAATTTATATGCGGAGATTGGCGCCAAAGGAGGAGAAAACCCTAGCGAGTTCACGCCATCTCCACGCAGGAGCATGGAGCGAGCCTGCACGCGGGGGAATGCTCGATTCGGCCGTTCCTATCGAGCCTAGCTGAAGGGGAGCTTTTGCACGGGGAGCCCCCGATGGGGACGGAACCAAGAACCAAACAACCGGTGCCCGCACGACGAGCAGCCCGCCACGCCACACGGGGTACGCAGGTACAAAACAGCCCCAAAATTGCGTGTCACAGATGTGGTCGTAGAGGGCTTGAGCGTTGCAGCTGCTTTGGTTGCTGTTGCACGATAGGGCGCGAGGCCTTCGCCTTGAGAGCACCCGCAGTGCTGGGTGCGAGGACAGTGCGATGCAATAAATGCACCCATCCCACCCGGTACTATACACTGTGACCTTGATTCGATGAAGCACCGGGTTCCTTCCATCTAACCCGCTCCGACAGAAAAAAGAAAGGACACGCGCTCTCTCTCTCTCTCTCTCTCTCCCCCCTGCGGTTGAGACTCCCGTAGCAGAGAGGAAGCCTCACTTCCCTTCGAATCCACCGTCGCCATGCCTCCATCTGCCCCGCCGGCGCTGCTGCCGCGCTCTCCCAGGCAACCCCGCCGTAGCCTGGGCCCATCCCCGAAAGCCATCCCCGTGCCGAGATCCCGAAGCCATCCCATGGTCGCGTAGGGGATGGGGGCTATAGGCGGCGCTGAAATCCACGCCCGGGCGAGGGCCGGCCACCTCTTCTCTCCACCTCCCCGACGCCGCAATCGCTCCCCCAAGCGACCCCGCGCGTCGCAGTCCGCCCCCGCCCGTGCCGCGCCGCGCCGCCACCCACCGCCACCCCCAAGAAGAAGCATGACTCCGCCCAATATCCGGTGCGGGTGCGACGCTCCTCCGGCCCCGCGTGGCGTAACGAGCAAAAGATGGTTGTGGCTTGCGATCAAGGGGCCGTTGAAATCTCATGTTTGGTTTTGGAAATTGATGACACACTTGTTATGCTAATCCTTTGCTCTAAGTGTGACTTAAGAGATAGGATTGCATGGATGACATGGAGCATGATGATCATGAACATGGACGATGATGATGGACATGATGGATCGTCAAGCTCGGTTGTCGGTTTGAGAGGAACCCGGAGATCAAGGCAAAGGTATACTTGATAGGGTTTTTCTTTCGGTGATCAAGACACGATAGAGCGTGTGATCACATTATAGGATAGATGGCCGACTATCAAGAGGGGATGCCGCGACTAATCCTTTTGTGAAGTGCTTCTAGGTCCAATTGACATGCATATTGCATTTAGGATTGAGAACACTAACTTCGTTCTTGCCTAATCGATCATGACATGCTAACATACATGATATCGAGATCATCTTCGACGTGTTGGCAACTTGTGGCAAGAGGTGAAGCAAGGTTGAAGCAGAGGCGACAACACAATGCTGAAATTCGCAGAAGACGGCGACCGTACCCGTCGACCGGACGCTGGACCGGAAGCACGGTTTTGACCGGACGGTCCGGTCGGTGAGTCCGGTCGGAGTTTCTAGAGAGCATGTTTTTGGACTTTGCTCTTGGACCGGATGCTTCCGGTGGTGACCGGACCCTGTGACCGGAACCATGAAGAAACATGTCACCGTGGGGCCGGGGTGTTTGTCCGCTTCCGACCGGACGCCGCGGTCGGTCGGCGCGACCGGGCCGCCGACCGGACCCGCTAGTGTGTCCGGGCGGCGAGTCCGGCCGATCTTGTGAAACAAAGACAACGACTCTATTTCGTGGGAGGCTCTATATATACTTGGTTGGCCGGGATTGTGAGTTCTCTCTTGCACATTTGAACACTCTAACTCTATTGTGAGCTTGTGATACTCCACTCCACTCATCTCTTCATCCAAACTTTGAATCTTTGGTGAGATTGAGAGTGATAGAAGTGCATTTGCATTGTTGATTGCATTTAGAGGCACTTCATCCTTGGAGGAGCTGCGGGATTTTGTTTCTCTTTGGAATTTGCTTGGTTCCCTAGCGGCTTTGAGCAAGAGGCGGTGTTGAGCTCGATTGGAGCTTGTTCGAGGCCACACCGGTGGTTTGTGAGGGGTCGTTCCTTACCCCGCGGGAGATTCGCGAAAGGAGCACTAGTGGATTGCTCGTGGCTTGTGGATCCTCTCTTGTGATCGGTGTGCTTGAGCTCCCACTGGGGATTTGACACCGTGCCAATAAGCTTAGCAACCGTCAAGTGAGTGTATCGCCACAATGGGGACTAGCGTGCTGGCAAGCACGTGAACCTCGGTGAAAAATCATCGTGTCACTTGTTCTTGCTCGTTGGAGATTTCTTGACTCGGTGATTGGCTACGACATCCTCTACCCTACACCGTCGGTATATCGAGGATCCCTCACTCTTGTATTTACCTAGCTTATATTGCTCATTTTGTGTAGCTTGCTTAGTTAGTTTCTTTGATCATCTTGTGTAGCTCCTAGTGACATCTTAGCTTGTGTATCTTGTTCACTTAGGAGTAACTTAGAGACGTAGCTTTTGCTTGTGATTAGAGACAATAGAATTGACTTGTGGCTTGCATAGCTAGTTCGTAGCACCGCTCAATTCGCTTTGCCATCTTATTTACTAATCGCCTTGTTAAGTGTTGTTTGTAGAATTTTTAATAGGCTATTCACCCCCCCTCTAGCCATTAGGACCTTTCAGCCGTCCGCGCGGCCACGGGAGGGATGGGACCGCGTCGTCGTCTGGAGTAGAGATCCAAATAGCGAGATCAGAGAAAAGAACGGAGAGGAAGAAATCCGTTGAGAAACGAACAGGCCTTTTACCATCATGGGGGCCACTATCCAACCATGTTCCGGTTCTACCCACTGTGAGCTGTTAAACAAGCGAAGTCACATCAATTGTGGGTCCTGATATAGGAGCGACCCCGGTTCTTCCCACTGCTGATGCTCTGAGTGCTGCAGCTGCTTTGGCTGCTGTTGCACGACAGGGCACAGGGCCTTCGCCATGGCCCATGGACACATGGAAAAGCAGCGCGTTCCCATGTGTGTTGAGTGGAGCTCTTGGCTGTCGACCTTTGTAGCGTGTGCTGCCTAGGGCCTGGCTAGGATGGTGATTGTACACAGTGGCAGACCTCTTCAATTTTGATGTCTAGCGTAGATAGGGTTCGCATCCGGTATTGTCCACACCGAGTTTAACTCTGATAGATAACAAAACTAGCTTATAAATACATAAGTTTAGATTATATCCTACTTCCATACTTAAACACAAAAATATACAGTGGATAGAAATGTGAAAATGGTTACATAATTACCTAACTCATGATGGTTTGGATCAACCTCGCCTATCATATCTTCATCAAGAGCATCATATGATCCTGAACATACATACAAATTAGCAATGTAATCCATTGAACTTAGAAGCGTGAATGAAAAATTGGATTGATTTTGGTCACTAATTAAATCATTGAAAATTGTTAGTTAATTATTTTTGGGGTGAGCCCAAAAGCAAAGTTGTAGATCTTAAAATTTTGAGCAACTTTAAAAAAACAAGTTTGTTCAGTACTCCGTGAGCTGCCTGCTTGCTTGCCGACGCGTCTTTGTCTCCATCACCGCCACTGCCTTTCTCATCGATTCGTGCGTGGGCGCACGCAGCTGCTTCAGTGGACACGCTTGCAAGCAGGAGCTGGACCCCTCGATGCTGAGTAGAAGAGGGAGAGCAAAGGCAGAACAAGGAGCTGCTGCCGCATGCCACGCGGCAAAGGGGGGGTCACCGCCGCCGGGGGTAGCCAACAGCCGGCAGTGGAGGCGTGGCCGCACGGAGGAGCAGAGCGGGCGACGGGCAACCGCAACGCGGTGGAGTGGCGCCTAGGGCTGGCCGCGCCAGAAAGACGCATTCGCAGACTCGCGTTGCGTTGCGGCGCGACTCCCGCGTGGCTTGCTGCTAGCTGGCGCTGTCTCTTACCTTCTCTCTGTTGGGCTAGGATTTCATCAAATTTGGCCCAACGCCTAGGGCTAGGCCAAAAAGCTACTGGTACTCTAATAATTTTTTTGGGCCACGCCTAGAGCCGTGGCCCCAGTGGCCCCAGGCCCATATCCGCCCCTGCACCCTACTACCCTACTTGGATGTATGAAACACCGGTATGTATTGTACCGATGTGCAATCTGATTGTAATATTGACCAAGGCTGCCGCGGCAAGCAGTGCACAACCTACACCCGACCTTGCTGAACCAGCAGGGACCACCACTGTGGTGATGACCCACTCCGTTCACTCGTCGCAGCGCTTGCTGATGCGTTGGATGAGGTCGGGCACTGTTTGTAGCGACAACGTTGGCACGTGTTGTTTGGTCGGGGCACTGCATGGAACAGGTAGGGCAATATTGCTTTCAAGATGAACGAGAGTGAGGTGCTTGCCATGAGCATAAATGCACTGGAACAAGGCCTCGGCATAGCTTGATGACATCCATGAAAAAAGAGTTGCTTTGGCTTGGAGCATAAAATACACTGAAACAAGAGCAGGTTCCAGTGTATTGTATGCACCAAGGCCAAGCAACTCTTCTTGGCCTGCTCTCCACCGCACCCAAGAAACTCTTTTTCTTCTTCTAAATGTGAGCATGCCACCATACTGAGAGTGTCGGGTTTTATATAGGGGACAATTATTTCTATGGCCCTCAAAAAAGCAGCATGGAGGTACATGGCCCTTTCTTTCAAAGTTAGTTCTATGGCCCTGGAAAAAATTCTGGTTAGCTACATGGCCTTCTGTTAGCTTTTACCACTTGACGGTGTTAAGTGATGGGTAAAAAGACAATAGTACCTCTAGATGGAAAAAAATCTACAAGGTTTGTTCTGGACATATATATTGCACACATAATTAAGCACATATAATCAAGTGGATTGAATTTGTATTTACCAAGTCATGAATACACGATCTCTATCTCAATTCAAGAAAATACCATCTTGTAACCCCTCTGTGTTGAGTGCCAAAAAAAGACCGAATGACTTGGTAATTGCTATCCATTTTGAATGCAGTGAGAATGTGGATGAAAAACAAGTATAGCTCAAGCTATATACACTGTATAGCATGCTAGGAAATAAGTGTTGTCATGCCTAGGAAACAAGAAGTCTGGTCCAAAATGCGACATCTTATTCTTGTTTTAAGGTCACACTAATGTTAAAGTGTGATGTTTTGTGTGGCAGAGAACACACCCAAGGTTGACGTCTCACAAGAAAAGTTGTATTCGATACATAGTTCTAGAGATGTCTTCTCCCCCCTATTGTGCGGACGCCGAGCGGCGCCCCTACCGCCGCTTGGCGATTGGCCGGAGCGGCGCCGCACTGCCCGCCTTGCTTGTTGCTGGCGCCGACCAACCAATGAATCTGAGGCTGGAGGATGGGAAGAAGAGGGATTGGCGAAGAAAGTAGGTGGATCCGGCGGATCCAAGGCTAGAGGACGCCCCCACCCCCCGGCGGCCTCCCACCACCGATAGGGGTGCCCTGGCCGGCAGGAGCAGCGATGGCGAGTTCACCATCATGTCTTTTTTTTTCCCCGTGAGGCCGCTGCGTGTGCTTGGTCTCCGTATGTGCTAGCGCTCGGTCTGGAGGCTGAAGAGGTGCGTGAGAGCCTGAGGGTAATTTCGACATATTGCATCTCGGTTTGTGGCCAAACTACCAATGCCCTAACAGACCTAACAGAGGACCTTAGAGGTAACCAAAAAACTTGTCTAGGGCCATGAAGTTAACATTGAAAAAAAGACCATGTCCTTTCATGTTGTTTTTTTAGGGCCTGTATAGAGAGATACCAGTACTATCTCTAGAGTAATGGACGTCGTCGCCAGCAATTTCACCGCGCCTTTTTTTACGGAGCGAGTGGCGACGAAAAGGACCGTTGACTGCCGTGCCAGAAAAGAAAGGAGAGAAATGGCGTCGCAATGAATTGCTATCACGACGTGGTGTGCAGTGCAGGCTATCTGTAGGCATCGGTTATGATTTATGAAGCTGTACATGCAGGCTGAGGAAAACCCGGACTCCCCTAATCCAGGGTTTAGGGTTGCAAGTCACGAGCATGCCGCCCGGACTCCCCTAATCCATGCCAAGACGGTCAGGGCTGCTGCCTGCCGCGGTGCCAACAGGTCGCAGGTGCGCATGCGCATCGATGCACCCGGAATCCCGGCCACGCGAAACAGCATGCAGTTGGCGTTGCAATGAATTGCCTGAGCTTGAGCTGTGACGACGGAAAACCCGCGGACTGCAAGTCACGATGCCCGGGGTTCATGACGAGCACCGCATGCCTCCTCGGCCTCCTCTAATGCATGCCGGCCGACAGCAGGGTCAGAGTTGCAAGTCACGAGCAGGCAGGGTCTCCCGGAATCGGAGCCAGGCCATGCGAAACAGTGTCGTCAAGTTTATCTGTGCACAAATTTTATCTTATTGTACAATTGATTACCAAAATATATATGCCGTTTGTTTGATTTACTTTACTACTATTTGTCACTTCTTCTATAATGACCACCATGTAGGTTGGAGTTTGCATGCCTCACAAAATGGTTTTCATTTTTGGGGTTTCTTTTTTAATCACGCAAATTGCAACCTTAAAAGTACAGCATTACAATTCAACTTATTACAAATTTACCATTACAGTTTTGTTTCTCCCACATCCTTGTCATTTTCTCTTGGAAAGGTAGTGCCGTGACTGCAAAAGAGTAGCAAGTAGGAATGTGAATGAATTACAAGCCCCAAGTATCATGTCACCATTTGTCTTATTTCAAAAATTTAATAAATATCCATCCATCCCACGAATAAACGCAATTTTTGACTTGTACGATTCCCATTTGAGCATTGGTCTTATTTGATAAAATTTAATAAGTACTATTTATTTTGTTATGACTTACTTTTTCATTAGAATTTTTTAATTTTATTATTTGCATAAAAAAATCTAAATAAGACGAATGGTAAAAAGTAATCATGTAAGTCAAAGAATTGGGTTTGCTTATGGGACGGGGGTGGGGGTGGGTAAGTTTCTATAGTTCTCTTGTTCTTGCATTCTACCGTCAGAATTTGTACGTTCTCTCTTGGATTTACTCAATTACTACTAGTAAATATGTCCGTGCCATGCAACGGGGGAAAACCCATCAGATATTTTTAGTATGACAGGAATGATACATATTATTTTTATAGTCTTTGCGTAAAATCTGTTCATGACATTCGTAATATAAGCAATAATAGATAAATGTCTATTCTTTGCACGGGGTTATGAATTTGCGTTGTACGGCCATGAATTTGATCACGTCAAGCACCAACCATTGCTACCTGCTTATTCTCGGCGGTTTTGTTGACGCAGGACACGTGCGAGACGTAGGCTCCCATCACCAGTAATCTATACCTATTTTGTATGAGAAGCGACGAGGCATATGAGTGACTCATTTCAACTCGGATAGAGAAGGCTGCGTCGTATAGATGTGACTCCGTCCAGCCGTAAATTTCTCTGCGTTTTCTAATTGGATTGGACTCACGTGGACTCCTATAGAGAAGGCTGGACGCCTAGTATAGATGTGGACTCGTATAGAGAAGGTTGGACGACGCAAAGCCGAAATTTTTCTCTATTTATTAGTAGGTATAGATTTATCTCTCTTGGCTAAACGGTTGGGCTTTAATTTTTTTAATTGTTTTTAAAATGAATTAGACAGGTACTGCAACCTCCTCGGTAGAATTTATTTGCTCAGTCGATCATTTGTGTACGTTACATAATCATTGTCTACTAGCACATGCGTACCATCTGCATTCAATCATTTGTGTTCTCTTTTTTATGATTATTACTATTTTGTTTGCTCTTTTTTTTTGAATGCCAATCCGTGTGCTTGCAAGTTGCAAAGCTTGCTGAGTTATTATTCAATGAAAAAGTAGAGTAATTTAGTAAAGTAGGACACAGCTAGCCGCATGCATGGGTGCCGGGTGCCGGTGAACCAGGCATGCAGAGCTGTGACGACGGGCTACTCCCTCCAACGGCTGCCTATTCAGTCTCGCATATAAGGGCCTCCGCTATGGTAATAGGCTAGCTACGTAGTCGGCTGACGTGGAGGTGAGAGATAAAAATAAAGGCTATTTTATATTATTGGACCCACATGTTACTCTCGCATGCTCTCGGGCTACGTCAAATAGTCTACTCCCTCCATTACGAAATGTAAGGCGCTCAACAGTTTTGGTGTTTTGATTTTTTGTTAGGCGTAGCATTCTAATCGAGGTGGAGATAAATAGGTATACAACATTTAATACGGTATGCATTCACTGATCTTGCTTGAATCCACGATGCATGCGCACATGCATGCGTTTGCATTGGCTGAAACGTCAGCTTGCATGCCGACATGCAAACATCGGTTTGTATTCATTGCTGTGTGGTCCTCTTTCCTCCTTGTTATCTGCAGTTCCTTGGTATCTGGGATATTGGCCTAGACGCCTTATAAAAAATGATAGAGGGAGTAGCTATTTGCATATAGCTAGTGACTACTCCATCTCCTACTTTTTTGGTGCCACATCACATCTAGCTAGCCAAATAGCTGACCATTGGAGACGGCCAGAGGCACAGCGATGATGGGACTCATGCTCATACTCAGACAGTGTCTTACTCAAACCCCACAACAGGCAGCAATGCATACCGAAGCACATCTCTTGGTGTCCCAAATGATGAGACTGATTTTGACAGTGCAGCTTATTGCCTTCTCCGTCGATCTAGTTGGTCACCCGCGGACGAGAAGGCGATAAGCTGCAGGTCAAGATCAGTTCCATCGGGGCTGGCCAACAGTAGCGTCAGAAGAACTAGGGGAATTCCCCGCGCGTTGCCGCGGGAAGGCGATAGATTTTTCACACCTTTCTATGAGGATTAGTGATAGTTGCCGCAGGATTTACAATCAATTCTAAATCTCTCATGGATAAAAGAACATATTTTAATGGGTGATTCTTTTAAGAACTCGTGGACTCAGATAGCGTTAGGGTGAGACTATCCGCACTCATTTTTTTCTATTTACTTCCTCTATACATTTGGTTATTAAGATTCCCTTGTCGCGGTTCCCTGCGTGTTGCCACGGGTATGAAGGAGATATATAAATGGTTAGAATGTTAATCACTAAGAATTATAAGATAATTGCCCAACGTGTTGTCACGAATTTGCATGAGATCACCATTGTATAGGAACGTGCACACCATATAGAGAAATTAAAGAAAATACAAAATGTCTTTTCTACCGGAATTATGTTGTATGGTATGCGAGAATAATTACCTAGAAAGAATGGATAATACCATCTAATAACGCCATAGTGTGTTGGATATACAATGTATAACAGTTGATGAAAGGTCACAACTATTTTTACAGGTCAACTATTTAAAGGACCACAATACAAAATTATCACCATTTATAAGTCCAAAAATAGAACCGGTTAAAACAATAGTTATGAAACTCGGCAATACACTTTTGACTTTATCTGCATACTCTATACGTATATACTTCTTTTTTTTTGGTATACGTATATACTTCTTCTGAGTAGAAACGTGATATATAGTTAGCACATAGGCTTAGCAGAGTTCCATACGGAGCCTGCTCGCATAAGTAAAAATATCTCTGATCGGATCCACACGTCATTCTTACTTTCTATTTTTATCGGATGGGACCTATACGTCATTCTCACTTTCTATTGTTCTCCCCACCATACCCGTTTCTCTCCTCCGACTCGCCCGAGCCTGACGCCGCCGCTGCCGCACTCCCTTCCTCCGCGCCTCCTCTCTCCCCAGCTCATGTTGCGCCGCCGCCATGGTCCGCCTCCCCAACCGGCAGCACCAAGCGCTCGGCTCCTTCCCGGTCGGCCGGCGGAGCTCCCAGGGCGGCGCGGCCTCCCCGCGCGATTCGGGGCGGGCGGAGTGGCGCGCAGTGGCGCCGAGCGACCGTGGCGACTGGCGGCGCGTGGCTCCTCCCCGGTCGGCCGCCCTCGTGCACTCCCGGCAGACAAGCTTGAGCGGCTCGACCGCCAGTCCTTGTGCCCTTCCGGCGCCGTGGTGGAGGTGGAGCGGCACAGTGAGACGGCGTCCATGCCGCCGCGCCCGATTCGACGGCGGCGAGGCGAGAAGAAGTAGGGGCGGGGGCTGGGGTCGGCGTCCCAGGCCGGCGGCTGCGTTCGTCGATTCTTCAGCAAGCCATGTGGGCCCAGATGAAAGACCTCGTCGGAGGAGGTGGATTGTGGAGCAGCTTCCAAGGATCGACGTCGAGTACCAGGCAGCGGTACGTGGCCTTGGTCTCTTCTGCGATGGCTATGGCTCCTCGCCTGATTGCTTCCCCCGAGGGTTTTCATTTATATGGAGAAGATTGTAGAGCACTTGGAGGCGGAGGGTCGGGGAGCGGCATGCAGGAGGCGGCAGTGGAGGACGGCGGGAATTCCAACCCATAGAAACGCATGGAAGGTGGAAGGGAGAGAGGCATACGGGGCCGGATGGAGGCGAGCGGTCACGAATCGATGGTGCTGGAGGATTGGGTGGGGAGGATGCCACCGTGGATGCCTACGTGGACGCTTTGCATGTCGAGAGAAGTCCTCTAGTGGCCTCCTCCTATATATAGGGGTCATAGATATGATGCCGAAATCGGGTGCCTTGCACGCGTCGCTTGGACGTGGCTGTGCATGCACGGACGGACAGCTTGTTGATACCGATACTTTTAAGCATGCCGGGATTAGTTTGTGTCTTTTGTAATCCTCAGCGGCAATGGCATGTGTTAGTTTGTGTCTTTTGTAATCCTCAGCCACGTGCCGGGATTGGATAGCTTGTGTCTTTTATAGTCCTGTTATTGTCGTAGCTTTGGGATTTCACAAGTAGATTTACGGGTGGTAGGTGATGTTCCATGACCACGCTAGGGCGTCTCCAATGGTTACCAAATCGCTAGCTAGAAACAATTATATTGGCTATCAATCTCACTTTACAAATCGCTAGCTAGATGAGACATCTAAATAAGAAAAAATAAACACTATAGTTGAGAGTTATGTGAGAGAGATGTTTCTAGGAGAGCGGGCTAGATTAGATATTTATTAGTCGCTAGCTATTTGAGAGTCATTAGCTATTTGGTCTCTCCTCGATAGCCAATCAACATGTTACTTTTTATATTATTTTTATACCTCATCTAGCTAGCTATTTGTTTGTAAAGTGTTATTGATACCCGATAAATTCCTCCTCCTAAATAGCTATTTAAGCACCATTGGAGACGCCCTAACGGCTGCAGGGTCAGGGTTCGCTTCGCTTCGATGCGGCCTCCCGCGGAATCCCGGCCACGCCACGCCACGCCAAGCGCAGTGGAGTGGCAGCCTCTCTCTGCTCTGCTTTACAGGTAGCAGCGCCAGCATGCAGCCAGCCCGAGAGAGAGTGGCGCAGGCGCAGGCGCAGGCGCAGGCATGCGGCTGGCATCCAGTTTGACGGCTCGGGGGCCAGGGCGGGCAGCTCCACAGGTCCTGGCCAGGACCAAGGCTGCACACGGTGTTCAACACCCATGGGCGTCGGCGCGCGTGCCTCTGTCATCTCCATCGTATCTCCGGCAGTACTTAATCGTGCAGGTGCGGTCCTGCAACTAGTAGCCACAAAGCACGCAGGTGCAGTCGCGTGCGCGAGGCATTGCCATCCCTCTCCATCTAGTATTTCTCAATCTGTCCATGGCCAGCCAGACATCTTTTGAGTTTTTCCATATGTTTCCATGGGCACGGCGATAGAGAGATCAAACAAGGGTCTAGTACACTATATGCTGCTAGGGCCAGGGCCAGCGGATTGTTGCGGTCCTATTTCTGTTTGCTGCTGCAGCGAGGTCTGATACGAAGAGATAGTAGGGAGTGTCATACTACCATTACATCAATTACAAACTATCATGTTTATATATATACAGATATTAACAGTATTGTTCACTACAATACGTACTCATAAGCTTAATGTAATTTGAGCTAACCATAGGATGGCATCTGGGAAAGTGACTTCTCTTCTGCACTTGTTTTTCTACACCAGCACCGGCGTCATCGCGTTCCCGGCCTCGATTCCGGTGGGCTTACTAGAGCATGCAGAGATGCAGGCAGCGCAAACGCCGAGGAGCCATTGATGGGGGCCTGCAGTGCATGCAAGACCTGCCTGTACGCCTACACCAAAGAAACATGGGGTTTTGGTGATTATACCCTTGTTTTGAAGGAAAATGGTGATTTTGCCCTGTGCCATTTTACTCCTGCTATTTTGAATTGAAGTCATGTTTTATTCCTGTTTTGTGAACTCCACTTAACGGTGTTAAAAGAACCATAGAAATACCAATTTGCGAAACAGATCTTCGAATTATGTGTGATTGAGAAACAGATCTTCGGCTGTACGCCTAGCATGTTTCGATTGATTGATTTACTTTACAAATAAGTGTCCCTTCTTCTATAATACTAATGATCACCATGTAGGCCGGCTGCACCAAAAAGTTAGTCCGAGTTTGCATGCCTCACAAAATGGTTTCATACATTTGTGGTAATCACACAAATTGCAATTTTAAAACTTTTAAAAGTACAACATTGCAATACAATTTATTAGAAATTTACCACTACAGTTTTGTTTTCTCCTACATCACAAGTCATGTTCTCTTGGAAAGGTAGTGCCGTGACTGCAAAAGACTTCTAAAATCTTGTAACGCTAGATTCAAAGCTTTGAACTATGGCATTATAAAAAGTCTACACTGCTGGATTTCACCAAAAAAAAGAAAAACACTCGAATTCATAAATTTTGAACTATGACATTATAAGCTTTGTGTTGCTAGGATCACAACTTTACACTCATAATTTTAAAACTTTCAACTATGACATCACAAAAAAACTTTATACTGTTAGCTAGATTCAAAACTTGGTTCAAAACTTCATAATTTGAAGAACTTTCAACTATAACCTTGCAAACTTTTCTAATGGCAGGTTAAAAAATTTGAACTATAATATTACAAACTTTGTAATGCTAGGTTCAAAACTTTATACTCAAAATTTATAAACTTTGAACTATTACACTGCAAACTTTGGGCTGCTAGCTTTAATACTTTAATCAACCATAATATAATCTTTGTGCTGCTTGGTTCAAAACTTTCAGCTAACCACACTGTGAACTTTATACTGCTTTCTTCAAAATTTTACACTCAGAACTTATAAACTTTCAACTATGACATTTCAACCTTTGTATGGCTGGTTGAAGTCACACTATAAACTTTATACTACTAGGTTTAATATTTTGATCTATCACAAGATAATCTTTATACTGCTAAGTTCAAAACTTTATACTCTTAATTTATAAACTTTGAACCATGACATTATAAATTTTATATTGATAGGTTCAAAACTTTAAGCTACCACACTTGAAACTTTACACTGCTAAGTTTAAAATTTAACACTAAGAATTCATAAACTTTGAACTATGACATTTCAACTTTTTACAGCTAGGTTCAAAAACTTTGAACAATCAACAATCACATTATAATTTTGCACTTCTAAGGTTCAAAACTTTACACTTAGGATTTTAAAACTTTGAAATACCACATTACAAACTTTATATTGCCAGATTCAAAATGGGTAATGACCATTGAGAGGTAGCTTTGTAACTCAGATTCTGTTACCCTAAGCAATGAGTACACACCGCTCTATTCTAACTTTCAAGTTGATAAGCAATATTCAGAAACTGGTGTCTGATGGGCTGATTGACCAATTAATTGATGAACTGCAAAATGTATATCAGGCATCAGTGTAAGACCAATTGACCAAAAGTTCGTTTGCTACATCATCGACGTGCCCCGAGCACACGAATTCTCTATCAGTGGAGCGGGCAGGCATAGTCAGGCTGGTGGAACATACTCCCTTCGTAAAAAAAACCCGCAATTCTTAGGCCTCCTCGTCCAGGCAGCGCTGCCCGATCCCCACCGTTAAATGAACAGGCTGCTAATCGTAAATAATTTTAAGCTGCAAGGTTAGGTCCTTCACTAAAAAAAAACCGCAGCGGCGGTACGGCCTATCAAGAACGACGATTTCGTAAACAACTTGCCTTGCTAACGTATGCCTCATCACCGACAATTGACATTGCTTCATTAGTATAACATATTAAAGCCGTGCAACACGAGATTTCCATCACACTCACATTTTTCTGTACGCACAACAGTACCGAGTCCATCCCCTTACAGTTTCCTGTTCCACCATCAGTGCACTAGTGGAAGGGCGCGTGGCGCGCGCCTCCGCGCGCCCGTTTAGGTAGGATTTTTTTTTTTTTTTTTTTTTTTTTTTTTTTTTTGCAAAACGTTTAGGTAGAAATTTTGGGAAGCAAGGATAAAAAGGTGTGACTCTATTGTCAAGGAGTTAATTACCATGAGTGCAAGATAATTGTACCTGATATTTTATAGGTCCGTTTAATATATGGAATAATCTCGATATACATATGAAAAAAAATGGTTGACTGAAATACATATAATATTTGATGGCTGCACATTATATTGATATTTAATAGGTTGGCATAAGCATACGTTACATAAGAGGAAGAGGAAACAGAACACACATAATCAATTCAGAGTGTGGCTACATTCTTCGACCTAGAGCAAACTGTACATCATTTACATGACTACAATAACCTTTATTTTACAATTTTGATAGGGTTGGAAGAGGCCTTCAGGCTATCCACAATGATGGTCACAGATCCATCCTATACCAACAGACACTAAGATCATCAAACAAACCCTGCTCAAAGTCAATTTTGCTATAGGTTAGCATAAATAAAAACTCATATGAGCGCTTGGTAGTAAAGTGTAAAGCTAAAGTAGAAAACCAAGGGGAAACTATGGATAAATATATATGTCCAGTAATTATATAGCAATCCATCTAAAATGTGTTGCGTCATCTAGCTACTCACCTAGCTGCCTAGTTGCACACCTGAATAGCATATTGGAATCACCAAAGCTTGGTTGGATCAGCAGACAACAATTGGATTAGTAAGGCATTGCCGGTGCCAACTTGCAAGTGATTTGCGTGAGCCGTCTTAGCTAACAGTTCAAGGCATTCAGGTATTGTGACAACATAAATTAGTAGACTGCTCTTTTTTTTTTTTTATACCAGAAACTTCATTGAAAGAGAAGGTTACACATGATTGGACATCAACAGCTAAGTAAAGGAATATTGTCCACTAATGAGATCAATTTTTCATAGATCAAATGACATAACAATTATATAACTTTATTCTTATTCTATTAACTAAATAATAATATTTTGGAGAAGGCCGACAAAAAAGCACACCAATACCAAATTAGAACTCCACATGTCAGAATTATACCATGGACATGCATGTATAGCTCTGAAGAACAAACGCCGTGCCGCAGGCTGTAACAACCATGACCACACAAATTGCAAGGAAGTAAACCGACCGAACATGGTCATTCTCCAGCAAGAGAAAACGGACTCAATAACTGCAGCAACTTGACCAATTTCTCTCTGGAAAATGGAATAAATCAGCTGAAGTGATTCTTCAATCATCTGTTTTAACAACATAGAACGATTGAAAGGAAACTCTTCTGATGTAACAAAAGTATTATACCAAAACGAAAGTAGGCATGGACTCTGTTAGATCCATTGCATATGCAGAAGGTAACTATTAAGTTTATTATTAAACATGAAGAGTAACTGATATAGGCAAAACCTAGAACTAATAGGACACTGTGAATATGGCTCAGGTGCATTTCTCATTGTAAACTGTAATGGAAAATAGTTTTACCTGGCACTGAACTAACAACAGAACCATTTTGCTGTGGTTGATGTGCAAATTAGTGTATTGAACATCCATGTCCCGATGCCGCTGGGTAGATTTGGCCAAACCCGTTGCTTCCCCATGTCCGTACCCACAACCTGTCTGTCCACTCCGCACCCACCCCATATCCAATTATCTTTTATTATCCATGTCCATCAGATAATTGGGTAAATTAAATGGATATGGGGATTATCCAAAATACCACCCGAAAATACCATGAGCAGGAACGATTTCAGTTCTCGTCCGCCGGCTGCGCAAGTCTGTAATAGCAAAGTTTCATTGGGAACCCTGAACTTTACCGAAATCAAGTAAGCCCATCCCAGTAAACTTTTCTCTCTGGTACTCTTTCATCGGGAACCCCAAGAGTGAAATCAAATTGAATTTTTGTCCTTCTCTTCTTCCTCTTCGCGTACAGAGCACGGGACGGTCCTCTTCGCGTACAGAGCACGGGACGGATGGACCAGGACTCGGGTCGGGAGCCGGTTCGCCGACGGCTCTGGCCGGTGGCCGCGCCGGGCGGCGCAGTGGCCTGGCCGCACGCTTGGCAGGCGTGCCCGTGAGCGGATTCAGCTGATACGGCCTTGCCATGGCTGCAGGTGCCGAGCAGCGGCCCGGCCTGGGACCTGCACGCGCGCGTCCCGCGGTGGCCGGCTCGGCTCGGGACGGGGAGGCGTGGTAGGGAGGCGGTGGTGGCCGGTCGGGCTGCTGGTGGCCTCAGGGAGATGCGAGGGCGAGAGGAGGCAGCAGGACTCGGCGGCGGCGGCAGCTCGACGAGCTTGACTGCTTGACCATGGCGTATGCGCTCCTTGCTATCTGGACAAATGGGTAGAAACAATTAATCACACATGCACCCTCCCCATACCCTCTTTGAGACTGGGTATACCCGTCCCCTATCCGATGAAATTGGGTACATCCATATCCTACCCATTCTACACGGGTGCGGACATGGGTAATGGGTATTCATACCCAGCGGCATCGGGACATCCATGTCTTTTAGGACTGTCCATAGCACCAAGTATATCAACATTCCTGCTAAGGCATAGTAAACCAATATTTAATTTCTTGCTTCAAACAATATTCCAATTATAACAATAGGAAAAGAAAACGGTGAATTTTGTTGCTTTTAAGTGGCAGGTCAACAGCTTAGAGGAACTGAGGATAAGATGAGGACAACACTGATCCTGACAGGATTAAAGTACAAAACAACACCGATTAAATGGCTATAAAAGGTCATATAGAAGATAGTATAAATTGCATAGATCATGAGACCTAAGACGGATGGGTGACCAATATAAAAACTTACAGAAGCTCATATAGGAAGCTATCAGGAAGATAAAAAAAAAACATAGTGTCTTCTATTTTGGAATAACAATAAAAGCTTTGCTTTCATTTATAACCATCAATTTTCTGAAACTGTTCGATTATGTGCATGAACCCTCATTAATGTAAGGTACAATTGAATAAACAATTACCTCAAACAGAGTGTGGCCTGGTTGTCAAATAAGCAGACACACACATGTTATACTCAAAGGGCATCATTGAAGTAACCTGCAGAAGCTTCAGATTTCGAAAAACTAAGAAGCACCATATATGTGCAGGTCATTTCCTTCTGTAAAAAAATATATGCAGGTACCCATAACAAGATGGTTTATCTAAGTCTGAATGAGGTATACTACTGGAGCACAAACCAAAATTTGAAGCTTTATTATTTGATTATACTATGTTACTCCAGGTAGGGTAAAAGAATAAGATCATCATGGTCAATAAAAATCATTTTGGCAGACCTAGCTAGTGGTGGAATTAAAGATTTCAATATTTTTGTTTGACCATGAGGTAACCTGAATTTGATTTAGCTTCACTGGAAAATTATTGTGGTTTAGACTATTGTTGGGAAAAATATGCAGTGGGTAGCACTGCAATAAGTATGTAAGGAAGACATATCTTTTCCATAACAAAATTATAGTACAAAGTAAATATGCAAGTTGCCAGCTAGGACTGCTTTGGCTACAGTGAGATGGATTTATTTTATATATATATATATATATATATATATATATATATATATATATATATATATATATATATCAGCAATATTTTAAGCAGGCTAGAGCATTGGTAATAGCCTAACAGGTACAATATGCATGAATCTTCAGCCATAGCATGGGATAGAGAAAATCAAGAACAACTAAATATGGATCTGCAAAACAAAAGCATGCAGATTTAACTCTCAATATTTTCATTCCAAGCAAAAAAATCTTCCACTGCCGTCCTATATTTGAAAAGCCAGAACCTGGATTTGTTTTAGCCCCAAACAACAGATGGAACCATTAGAGCAACTAATTAATTCCAACACAACAACAAAAATTCTACCATGTAGGTAGAACATATCCCTTCTATGTATTCTGGCATTATTCCTTCCATTAGGGAAAAAATTTCATCTCACACACATGGTACAGTAGACATAGAAATTGAATAATGCCAGTCAATCAAGTTTACCTTTCCAAAAAATATGGAAGCACGGGTTCAGTTACTGAAGATCACCGTAAGATGCTCCCCAACATATCCACGGCTAGAATATGATCTACAAATAAATTTGATGGTCAGGTTAAGCGTTTTAAATTTGGAATCATTTAAGCAAAGAATGAGGAACCAAAAATAGACACATGTTGTTCAGCATAGTTGTTTCTCAAAAAAACAGGAGACATGTGTTTCTTCAATATAGTGTTCAGCACTTGGATACATGGGTTAGCTGCAAATTTAAGTAAACTCAATAAAAAACCCCAAATTAATGTAGAATATATGAGGCAACTGCTTAGAGGAACTGAGGTTGGTAAGGTCATTGAACTCATTAAAGAACTGTATTTAAATAGGAGCACCATTTTTCTGAGACAACATCATACCTTTTATAGAGAAGGGGGCTGGAAGAACATGCTAACATTATTGTTTACACACCAAACTGCGAGAAACGAAACAGAGGATAAAGGAAATCATCCCATTGGTCTCACTAAGAAATTGATTAGTTACTATTCATTAAGAATTAGCATCCATAACTTCGTTGTGAACAGCAACCAATATGCCATATCTTCATTAGTTTGCTAGCTCAGACCGCTTTGTTGGATAAACAACATAAAATACTTTTGTTTACTATGGATGCGCTAGTCTCTGAATAGTGTTGTGGGCTATTCGTTGGAAACTTTTTTTTCTTCTCAATTTGCAGGGGTACTGAAAATAGGTAGACCTCTCCGGTCACAAACAAAAAGGAGTAGAATTGGAAATTGAAAACAAAGAATGTCAGCGAGTGAGGAAAACAATCAAAGAATCAATGCATATGGAGAACTATAGGTCCGCGTCTTCGTTCTGATTGCAAAGTAACTTTAGATGTAAAAGGAAACCTCGCCAAGAGAAAAGAAACACCAAAAGAAACCAATGCCGTTGTTGACACCCAAACCTTAATAAGAGGAACAATAGAAGAAAGATGTACAACAGCTTACCAAATCCAATGGCATCCTAACCATTAAAATATCTGAAGGTTACAATTAATTATAATACAAATTAGTTGTTTATCTGTCTAGGTAGTCATTCATCACTTTAGATGTAAACGTTTGAATGCACGCAGGTAGTACATAGAAAGATACATGTGTTTACTCTCTATCACTTGGAAAGAGCTATGTCAATGCAAAATCATAGGTAAAACTAAGATAGTAAGATCTGAAGGTCGAGTACCTTTTGTTTCCATAAAGTTTAAAAGTACAGAGACCTAAACTCATTGAGAGCTATTAATTTAACTTGTACTATGTGCAGATTAATACCATTAGTAGAAGTGTGCGTCCAATTGCACAGGTTAACACCACTGGTTGCAATTGCATCAGCAGCCGCAAAGTGCCGTCAAGGGAAGCAGATACCTGTTATCCTTGAAACGATCATCAACACTAAGTATTGTCCTGCAATTTGCTAGGAAATATGGAAAGGGTTGTCAACAATAAATTTGCATAGTCCCTATATGAGTTAAATGAAGAAATCGGTTGCAATTGTCACAAATGTATGAGCTCAATACATTCCAAAGGACCAAAGGGAATGGTAGCATCATCAAAGCCTAGATAGAATGCAGAGAATATTAGTCCATGAGACAACCCCAAAAAAATTCTGCAGCCCAAAATCAAATAAATATCAGTTCATGAGGTAACCAAAAAAAAAAAAAACCGAACACAAAATCAAATAAAGCAAAGTCCACCGCATTACCACATCATGTAGCAATTTAACAGTGTAATATTGAAAATTTTGAAGCGCAGAATAGTTGCAAAGACTGAAAGAGAGGGAAAAAAGAGGGCTCAACATCACCTTTGTTAAATAGTTGCAGGGACTGAATGAGAGAAAAAAAAAGAGGGCTCCGCATCACCTTTGTTCAATCATAGAAACCAAACCTGCCTTTTGCTGCACAATTTAGTCATCCTAAGAGCATCTTCAATGGTTCCCAAAAAGATAATCGGTAAATGAATGAGTTTTCCAAGTGTATAAAAAAACTTGAGAGCAATCTTTATCAATCTTACCAAAAAGTACAAATCAAAAGTGGGTTTTGAAAACCATTGGAGACGCTCTAATGTTCGTGGAACTGTGCTGGTTGCCACATATCCAAATGACCTTCCTAGGCACAACCAAAAACTGAAAGGATGATTGATTAAATAGGCTTCAGAATGGGAGGGGGTTAGCTCTAATTTGAGACTTTGAGCTACCTTGACTGCTCAATGGTATGCAATTCAAAAAAGGTACAACATCATTGCCCTTCACCCACACTCGGGAATCAGAAGCCACATATATATTTAGTGGACCGGCTTCGGGCGTAAAGCCGGAACCAACAGAGAGGAAGCCAGGTCGAAGAATAGATGCCGACGAGAAACCGCCGAGTAGAAGCGGATTCGATTGATCCGGGCCGGGTAGAAGCGGAGATCCAACAAATGGAAACAATTCGAGCAACGTGAATGGCTATTCTGGCGGAGGAGCCATTCCAGTTTCTTTCGGTTAGAGCAATACAAGACCGCATATTCAGTTGGCCTCAAGCTGAGCATAGGGAAAACATATGAACTATTTAAATGAAAGACAAATTATACTATGAATAGATAGTGAACAGACTATACCATTGATTAATTGGCAAAGACAAGGCTATTTCAATAGACATGCTGTCATGTAGCAATTTAATAGTCTGATATTGAAAATTTTAGAGCGCAGAATAGTTGCAAAGACTGAAAGGGAGGGCAAAAAGAGGGCTCAACATCACCTTGGTTAAATAGTTGCGAGACTAAAAGAGAGAGAAAAAAAGAGGGCTCAAAGATCACCTTTGCTCAATCATAGAAACCAAACCTCCCTTCTGCTGCACTATTTAGTCATCCTAAGAGCATCTCCAATGGTTCCTAAAAAGATAATAGGTAAATGAATGAGTTTTCCAAGTGGATAAAAGAAGTTGAGAGCAATCTTTATCAATCTTACCAAAATGTACAAATCAAAAGTGGGTTTTGAAAACTATTGGAGATGCTTGTAATGTTCGGTGGAACTGTCTTTGGTTGTCACATATCCAAATGACCTTCCTAGGCACAACCAAAAACTGAAAAGATGATTAAATAGGCTTCAGAATGGGAGGGGGTTATCTCTAGTTTGAAACCTCGAGCTACCTTGACTGCTCAATGGTACGCAATTCAGAAAAGGTAGAACATCATTGCCCTTCACCAACACTCCATTGACACTCATTTCCATGTCCAGAACAAAGTAGATCAAGGCACACAAAACGCCATGTTCAGGCCATTTTTTTTATCTCATTAACTCCCAACAAAGCATCACATAATCTTAATGGAACCAAAGGGGGGAGGATGAAGAGCAGAAGGGTAGGAACATTCAGAATGAAGGAGATTAAGGCACACCGAACCACAGGCGCCAGACATGCTGTCATGTAGCAATTTAATAGTCTGATATTGAAAATTTTAGAGCGCAGAATAGTTGCAAAGACTGAAAGGGAGGGCAAAAAGAGGGCTCAACATCACCTTGGTTAAATAGTTGCAGAGACTAAAAGAGAGAGAGAGAAAAAAGAGGGCTCAGCATCACCTTTGCTCAATCATAGAAACCAAACCTCCCTTCTGCTGCACTATTTAGTCATCCTAAGAGCATCTCCAATGGTTCCCAAAAAGATAATAGGTAAATGAATGAGTTTTCCAAGTGGATAAAAGAAGTTGAGAGCAATCTTTATCAATCTTACCAAAATGTACAAATCAAAAGTGGGTTTTGAAAACAATTGGAGATGCTGTAATGTTCGTGGAACTGTGCTGGTTGTCACATATCCAAATGACCTTCCTAGGCACAACCAAAAACTGAAAAGATGATTAAATAGGCTTCAGAATGGGAGGAGGTTATCTCTAGTTTGAAACCATGAGCTACCTTGACTGCTCAATGGTACGCAATTCAGAAAAGGTAGAACATCATTGCCCACCAACACTCCATTGACACTCATTTCCATGTCCAGAACAAAGTAGATCAAGGCACACAAAACGCCATGTTCAGGCCATTTTTTTTATCTCATTAACTCCCAACAAAGCATCACATAATCTTAATGGCACCAAAGGGGGGAGGATGAAGAGCAGAAGGGTAGGAACATTCAGAATGAAGGAGATCAAGGCACACCGAACCATAGGCGCCAAAGATTGTAGACAGCCCAATCGCCCATCGTCCAGCATCGATGAGCTTTTGTTCATCTAGAAAAATAGCTTAAGCTAGGGTTGGGTACTCGGTCTAGCAAATCGAGCAAACAAGAGAAGGGATAGGCGACTCGACGCACCTGGTGGCTGTTCATCAACAACACAAGGGGCAGCAGCACCGACGGCGAGGATGCGGACGCGGTGGCGGGCGGAGGGGAGGAGAGATCGCGGGATCTCCACGACGCCGCCCCGCCTCGAAGTCGAGGCCGGGGGTTTGTTGCGCCTCGGCAACCACACGCCGGGCGCCGCGGCAAAGCACCATGGAACTGGCTGAAAGGTCTAATGGCTAGAGGGGGTGAATAGCCTATTAAAAATTTTTGCAACAACACTAAGCACCCGGATTAGTAAATAAGATGGCGAAGCTAAATAAAGCGGTGCTACAAGCTATCTAAGCAAGCCACAAGTCAATTGTAATATCTCTAATCACACTCAAGGTCTAGGTCGCTAGTTTACTCCTAGGTGAACAAGCAAGACTACCTAATTTACCACTAGGAGCTAAAACTACACTAATCAAGCTAACAACCTAAGCAAAGCTACACAAGATATATCAAAGTAAATACACGAGGAGGAGTGATCGATATACCAACGTCGATGTGTAGAGGTGGAAGCCAATCACCGTGATCAACAAGAAATCTCCAACGAGCACAACAAGGTTGACACGAAGATTTTTCACCGAGGTTCACGTGCTTGCCGGCACGCTAGTCCCCGTTGTGGCGACACACTCACTTGACGATTACTAAGTTTAATGGCCGGTGCCAAATCCCCCGGTGGGAGCTCAAGCAAATCGATCACAAGAGAGGGTCCAACAAGCCACGGGCAATCCACTAGTGCTCCTTTCGCGAATCTCCCGCGGGGTAAGGAACGACCCCTCACAAACCACCGGTGTGGCCTCGAACAAGCTCCAATCGAGCTCAACACCGCCTCTCCAAACCGCTAGGGAACCGGGCAAATTCCCAAGAAAACAAGAATCCCGCGGCTTCTCCAAGGATGAAGTGCCTCTAGATGCAACCGATGCAAGCAATGCACTTCTATCACTCTCAATCTCACCAAGAATTCGAATTATGGATGGAGAGATGAGTGGAGGGGAGTCTCACTTGCTCACAAGTATGTTGGGGTGTTCAAATGTGCAAGAGAGAACTCCAAATACCGGCCAAACCAATATATATAGAGCCTCCCATGAGATAGAGCCGTTGGGCAATGAAATGGGCTTTCTGCGCATTGACCGGACGCACCGACCGGACTCACCAGCGAGTCCGGTCGTGAGTCCGGTCGCACCAAATCATGCGTCCGGTCACAAACGACGAAGCCCCCTGGCCCACAGCTGACACGCTCCTCCGTGGTTCCGGTCCATGCGTCCGGTCAGCACAGGATGCATCCGGTCACCGCGTCCGGTCGGCCTCGCGCCCGAGGGCCGAAAACATGCTCTCTGCCGGACGCATGTACCGGAGCGTCCGGTCAGACAGACCGTGCTTCCGGTCACCGCGTCCGGTCAGGGATTTCAGCGTGTTCTTCATCTTGTTGTCGCCCTTTGCTTCAACCTTGCTTCGCCTCTTGCCATAAGTTGCCAACACGTTGAAGATGACCACGTTATCACTTATGTTAGCAAGTCGATCGGTTAGGCAAGAACGAAGTTAGTGCTCTCATGTCCTAAATTCAACATGCAAGTCAATTGGACCTAGAAGCACTTCACCAAAGGATTGTCACGGCATCCCCTCTTGATAGTCGGCCATCTATCCTATAATGTGATCACACGCTCTATCGTGTCTTGATCACCGAAAGGAAAACCCTATCAAGATACCTTTGCCTTGATCTCCCGGGTTCCTCTCAAGCCGATCACCGAGCTCGACGATCCACCATGTCCATCATCATCGTCCATGTTCATGATCATCGTGCTCCTCGTCATCCATCTAATCCTATCTCATAAGTCACACTTAGAGCAAGGGATTAGTACGACAAGTGTGTCATCAATTTCCAAAACCAAACATAGAGATTTCAACCGCCACCTAGGGTTTCGTGGAGGACAAGCGGACCGGCGGGAGGAGGCGGCGACAACAGGGCTAGGCGCGCCGTCAACGACCGTCGTGGCCCGGTCCACGGCACTTGGTGCCCGTGGGCCACCGCCACCGCCGGGGCTGGGGGAGAAGGGCGGCGGCGGCGGCGGCAGAGAGGCGGCGGAGGATGAGGAAGACGAGGGAAGTTGGGGGCGGCCTTTTTTTTTTACGGGAAGGGACGACGGGGAGCCGCGGATTTTTTACGGGAAGGAGGGATGGGAATCAGAAGCCACGTATATATTTAGTGGACCGGCTTCGAAGTAGAAGCCGAGTACAACAGAGAGGTAGCCAAGTCAAGAATAGATTCTGACAAGAAACCGGCAAAAGTAGAAGCAGATTCAGTTGATCTGGACCGTAGAAGCGGAGATCGAATAGCGGTAAATAATTTTGACTGACGTGGATGGCTGTTACTGCCGAGGAGCCATTCATGGTTCTATCGTTTTAATGTCCCCCCACCGTTAGACGAAGAGACTGCCAATCGTAAATACTTTTATCTCCTGCCTAATAAGCTGCAAGGTTAGGTCCCTTCTCTAAAAAAAAAAAAGCCGCGCTGGCGGTACGGCCCACCAAGAACGACGATTTGTAAACCAATTGCTTGCTAAGGTATGCCTCACCCATCCACAATTGACATTGCTTCATTAGAATAACATAACCAATTAAAGTCATGCAGTGTGAGATTTTCGTCGCACTCACAATTCTCTGCATGCACGCACAATAGTACTGAGTCCATCCCCTTATAGTTTCATGTTCCACCTACAGCGCATGTCACACCCCCCACACACACACCCAACCCAACTACCACCACCATTGGATGAATAGACTGTCCATCGTAAATAATTTTACCTTCTACCTAATAAGCTGCAAGGTTAGGTCCCTGCACTAAAAAGTTGCGGTGGCGGTACGGCCCAACAAGAACTGCAGTCGGCTACATATCCTCTGAACACGTTGGACGGTAAGCCATTCGTAAGCAGATCCTCTAGCATCTTTTCTATGCTCATATGTTCAAGACTAGTGGCATGATCCCGGATTTATCCTTGATTCCGTCTCTGCTGGGGGTACTGTCACCTAGCACGACAAGCAGCAAAAGCTGAGAGATAACATATCTCATGCAACCTTGTGTCTGGCACCAAAGGAACTCCAAAAGCTATTGATATCTGCTCTCTGCTCAGTCACTGGAAAACATAAACTGAATGAAAGACCGGTCTCGAGAAATCTAAAGAGTAGCAAAGAAAATTCTCATCCAGTCTGCAATATATCTAAAGACCTCAAGCATCTCAAGCAACCCAGGCTGCTAAGTCAAATGTGCCCTAATTTCTTCCTCGCTTACTCCTACAGATGTTGTCAAGATCTCAACAGTGATCATGTGGTGGATACAAGACCTAGTTTGGTAGGACTGAAAATACATCTGCCCCCCTCATGTTCTCAGTGCTCTGCTACTGCTACTTGTAATGCCATACGAGTTTCTCTAGAGATCTTTGGTTTCTTGATTCACTTTTGAGGCGCAACAACCTTACCGTTCCTTTTCCCTTTCCCTTTCCTGTCCCCTGGAGAGGGCCTGTCACCTCCTGATCCTCCTGCTGATCTGATCATTGCTGACACTCATTCTGGCACACCAGGCTGAAGATAGTGCCCTGCTAGAGCCTACTGAATCTTTAGACGCTTGGCCTCAGTCCATTCTCAAAGGGCTTAGCACTGAGCTAATCTGCCCAACTGACTGTTGACACCGAGCTGCTCACTCTGTGCATCATCAAGTGTACATCATTCAAAATAAAACCATCACTTGATTTTCTAAATTGTTTACACTGAACAATTCAGGACCACGGCAATGATGACAACAAAAGGAGATTATTGTCCAAGCAATTTAAATCAGAAATACAATAAAGAACTTCAGGTTACAGTTCATTTTGCAGAGAAGTCAGCACATGAGTTATTTTGAAAAAATAACTTCTCTAATTGCTATCCTGCTGTCCCCTCAATTGTGGTATCTTACATATAGACAGAAGGAACATTTTAATATTACCAGCCAAGCTGCACATAAAACTTCCATGAATTTTCAAATCTTCCTACATTTCAAACAAGTGAATTGTGAATGGAAAATCAATGATCAGATGACAAGCTGAAGTTTAGACAACTGCAAGCTAACCAGGATCACAGGAGATGAATTATCACAGTGAAGTTGAAATTCCATACTTGCTGTGAGAGTTCAATAGCACGTGGTAGATTGGATCTTGATATGATACTTTGAAAAGTTGGAGGACAATGTAGCCGCATGTTGTGATGCTAAGGCACAGAAGGGGGAAAAGAATAAAGGTCAATAAATTACTTGAATAAAATCATCAATATGGCTCACAACTTTTGTGTGCCAACATATCACTCGTATGACTGCATAGTAACCATAAAAGGAACACATCTAAATAATGCAGCCTAAATGCACTAACTGATCCTTCACATATATGTGATGCTAAGGCACAGAAGGGGGGAGAAGATTGCAGATTGATTGAGGGGTGCAGGACACACATATATGTAGGCAAAATGTCGCTGACAAAGTCCCACATCTACAACAGCCCCCACCGTGCATTCATGCAAGAGCAGACCCAATTATGATACTGTCATGGGTGTGTGCACAAGCTGTGCCAAGATGGCAGCAAGAGCAGGTGCACAAGGGCAGCTGTCCATCTGGCATGCCACATGGAACAAGCTGCTTGACTGCTGGCACAAAGAACAGCAATATTTTCTCTCTAAAAGCGCTAGTGCCTGAGCACCTTCCAGATGAAGAAGGGCACCAGTAGGGAGGAGAGAACTTAGGAGGGAATGATACTATATTAGAGGACAACTTCACTGCTATCATTACCTGCCATGAATGACATGGCCATTGCTCTTAAATAAAGATTACTTCGAACAGAATGAGATATGCTACACCAATCAACAAACTGAAGATAGAAACGACTTAGCTAACATAGTGTTGCATCAAAATCAGCACACAGTAAATGGATTCTACTATTAAAGTAAAAACAAAATGGTAAATTGTTGGTGCTTGGAGCCTCAAAATGAGATTATATACCTTCCAAAGCATATCAACAAGACAATCCAAATGGTACTTGATATCCAAGATGACTCCTTGTGAGTAACCCAGACCTGTAGGCATATTATCAAATATTAACACTTGGTCATAATGCCTATTAGGGACCAAAATATTAATGTCAAAGTGTATCCCTATCTAGAATCATCTTCACCCAGTAAGAATTCAGAAACCATTAAATAAGTCATATATACAATAAGCATCAAGTTAAAACACAATTGTTGCCAAACATTTTCTACCAGGGTCTAAAAGAGAGAATTGCAGACCAGGATATCAAATGTAAATATTATGAACAAGTCTACGATTACATTTCCAGTAATGTGAAAATACAAGCTCAATGATCAAAATGAATCTAATAACACTATGGCATCATCGCTCAGAAAATTTCAAATAAAAATCATGTAATTATTATAAAACATGTGTTCTCTATCTGTTTGGACAAAGTAAACATAAGCAGTAAATTTTTTTTTTCTCGAACACGTCTTCACGTGTCTTTTTCATTAAGAGAAGAAGCCAAGACTGGCTAACAAACAGATACAAACAAAACAACACAGGGCGACACGTACACAAAACAACATAACCCGACCACGCAGCTCGTGGCCATTACAAACAAGAAAGAGACGAGCCCGCCACCGAGCCACAAACACTACCCGCTAGGCGAAAAATGCAGCGCCACAAGGCCAAACTTGGGAGACGCCATCGGGGAATGGAGTGGAGGTCCTGGTCGCTGAACACATAGCCAAGTATCAAGGGGGTGTCACACACTCGGCAGCAACTGCCCGAGGTGGATCCGGGTGCGACGTCGGTGGCCCACGGCCAAGCACGACGCCGACGACAACGATGGCGTCAACCCCCGAGACGACTCCAAGCCAAGTGCAACGTCGGTGGCCCACGGCCAAGCAACGACAACGGCAACCATGATAGCATCAACATCCAAAGGGGGGCGCGAACAGAATGCGAAGTGGATCTCCCGGTCACCGAAACGCGACGTCGGTGGCCCTCGGCCAAACAACGACGGCGGCGGCAACGTTCGCGTGAGCCCCGGCGGCGAGGTGAAGACTCCCCGTCGGCCTCTGTAAAACAGGGCGAGACGCCACGGCGACAATGAAGATCGGGCGGAACTTGTAAGGCGATGAAGGGGCTCGATGGGTCCAACGGAGCCTTTAAGAAGGGGATGACGCCCACGGACGCCCGGCTGCGTTGAGAAGTACCCACGGAACTTTCGTTCCCGAGCCCCCGACAACCGCGATGACGGAATCGATGAAACGACGCCTTCAAGAAGGTGATGACGCCTTGCGCCACCGTCGTCGGCCCAAGCGCGCAAGGCCAAAGCGAGGGGGTTCACCCCGCTTCGCCGTAGCGCCACTCGATTAGATCCACCTTCGCAAAAAAGCCGCGGCCAGGACCGGCCGGGTGCAAATATCGCCGCCACCGAAGGTGACGCCGTCCCATGCCCGTCGTCGTGGTGGCGCGGGCCTCGCCCGCGCATCGCCACGCCGCCGGGAACCGCCGCTTGGGCGCCATGCGATAACGGGTTGGGGTCGCCGAAATGAGCAACTTGGTGGCGCACCCGACGTTCGCGCAGGGCCACCGAGGAATATGGGCCTCGCCCCTGCGCCTCGGCTCCTCGCGCGTACCATCCCGCCGTCGGCACGGTCTCGCCAAGACGGCGGAAGCGCACTGAGGCTGCAGGAAGCCACGTTGGAGAGGGACGGGTGCGCCCGCACGCGGCCCCACCGCGTGGGGGCACTCAAGGCAGCTCTAGATGGGGGAAGACGGGCGCGCCGCGGACATGGCCGGAAACGCCGGCGGCGCGCAACTAGTCCGGCCCGTCCCCCGACGCCCTGCCCGTGGAAAGCGGTAGATCCCCGCCGCGTAGTGGCCGGATCCGCCGAGGAGCGGCCGGGGAGAGCGGCGCCTCGCCGGCGGCCGCCCGAGCCGGAGGTGGAGGTGGGGGGGGGGGGGGGGGAAAAACGGAGGCAAACAGGAGGGGGAAGGGCGCGGGGGGGCTTGTTGATCTCCCCCCCCGCCGGCCGGCGGCGGCGGGAGGGAGGCGGTGGGGCGCCGGCGCGGGGTCCCCCAGTCGCCCAGGAGGAGCGACGCGAGGGAGAGTCGGGTTCCTAAGCAGTAAATTTTCACAGCTCATCCATACACACAAATTGTTTCTAAAAAAATACAAAAACTAGAAAAGTGCGTGCTTAGTGCACAACATGAAGTTAGATGAAATCCAGCAAATATTGTAGTGTAGCTTGCTCGACTACGGCTACCAGGAAACATGCTGCCATCCGACATTCAACATGTTAACCCCCCTCCCCCACGCAATCGAATCGTTGACCAGGCTGTCATGAAGACCAGAACAAAATTCTTGGAACACTGATGTTGGAAGGCCTTTGGAGTCAGCAAACTGGGATGTCGTCAAAACGTGGAGCACTCGAACATCACCAAATTGAATGAAGTGGAGATCGATCTCAACATGCTTCGTGTGTTGATGTTGGACTGGATTTTTGGACAAGTAGACGGCACGGGTACTCCAAGGCAACACAGGAGTTGAAGGAACCAGCAAGTTTCAACAACTCCATTGGCCACAGCACTTGAACAAGAGACTATGTTTTGCCGTTTGGACGACCAGGAAATCAAGTTAGCACTGAGAAACACAGCATAGCCTAAACTAGATCGGCAAGTCTATGGACATCCGCTCAGTCCACATCAGTGTAAACCACCAAGTTGGAGGAGGACATGGTTGAAGATGGAGTCCATAGTGGAGAGTGCCCTGAAGGTAGCAAAAAATACGCGACAGCAGATAAGTGAGGCTCAGGAGGGTCATGCATATGAAGACACCTGCTGGACAGTGTAAGCAATGTCCAGTCTAGTGAAAGAAAAGTATTGAAGGGACCTGCAAGACTGCGAAAGTCTAAGATCACCAATGGGAAGCCATCTGTTGCAGACATTTTGGCGTGAGTATCAACAAGAGTGCTGCACAGTTTGCAGATTACCACCATAGTGTCGTTGTACTGAAATTCCCAGAAAGTGGTACAGAGGACCAAGGTCTTTCATGAAGAATTATTTCTGCAAGGCAGAGATCGTGCGGTGGAGGAAGGAGTCACTTGAGGAAGTCAGAACAATATCATCCACATAGAGCAGCAAATAAATAGTATCAGAGGCCCGGCAGTAGATGAACAGAGAAGTATCAGACTTGGCTTCAACAAATCCAGGAGACAGTAGGTATGTAGCAAAACTGATTGTACCAAGCTCAAGGTGCTAACTGAGTCTGTACAACGACTTGTTCAAGCAACAAACATGAGCAGACACTCAAAGTAATAGACACTCCCGGTGAGGGTACCGTGAAGGAATGCTTTCTTTGCGTCCAACTGACGAATGGGCCAATGCTGCGAAAGAAGGTACCGTGAAGTACTGTGCGGATCGTAGTAAGTTTCACCATAGGACTGAACGTCTCATCATAACCCACGCCATGACCCTAGGTGAAACCACAAAGGACTTGGCGAGCCTTGTATTGAACAAGGAACCATAGACATGAAATATGTGATGAAAGATACACAAGTTTGTATGATTGCATCTATATCATGACTTGTACTACATAGAAGCCAAAGTTTAAGCTGTCTTACCGATATTGCAAAGATATTTATGTAGAAATCAATTAAGGTTGCCGCCATCCATCTGAGTGCACAATTGAAACATTAAACTTGAGATTAATGTTAGATAAATGATAAGTATGCTTTGAGTAGAACTATGCATCTAAAGTTCTAAATCATCCAACACATGTATGAGCTTTCCATTCTAAAGTTTAAAAATACTAACAGGCAAATATATATTAAAAAAATAGTTCTCTGACTTGTTGCCTTTTCCCAAAAAAAAAACAGCAGTTGTTGAATTCATCACAACTTCGAATGCCCTGGTGGAGGAATTGGAGGTGGAGGGCCAGGGATTCTTAGGTGGTAGTGGTGATAAGCGAGCTGCCGAGGCTCCTCGCCTCATTGCCCCCGGTCTATGTTGGCCTTGAGAGGTACAGAGAGGATAGAGGAAAGGTTGTTTCATTGCTAGATTTCTAGAGTATAACATCTGGAATTACATAAGCAACAAGCCAACCAGTTCTCCTAACTTGTCTCCCAATCTAACTAAATAACTAATCAAATTGACTAAATCGATCACCTCCCTTTTCATAACCAATCACTAATCAATCTAAGATTAAGCTGCCCTCTTCTTACGTCAGCTGTAGGTGCGGCCCCACAAGACACCAGCACTCTCATAAAGAAACCATCATAGCAATCTAGGTTGCCACAAGCCCAGAACCTATCGCCATGAGTTGCAACTGCTGCAGCAGGAAAGGGCAGGAAGGAGTGAATGATGCCAAGGTTTTTTTTTTTTTTTTTTTTTTGAGTAATAATGATGCCAAGGTTGAGTAGTGGCGTGGGAGAGACTGAAGCTCACATGTCAATAAATTGGGACAAGGTACCTACTAGTTACATTACACACATAGCATTTAACAAGATTCAATGGGTTAAAATTCTTCTTTTTTTTGGTGGGGGTGGGGGTGGTGAGGGTGCGAGGTACGGTAGATTGAGTTAACTGAAATATCTGTGAAACTTAACTCCTGTTTTTTCAGGGATCTGCGAAACTTAACTTGGTGATGCAGTTTTTTTTACAGTCCTGACATAATAACTACAGTTTCATCAAAATAAGTCGATATAAAAGTTTAGCAATTAATCTTTACTATAACTTCAGTGTATAGCCCATATTTGGAGAGTTAAAACAACCTAGAACTGCGCAGTTATTGTTCCTGGGATGCTGCAATCTTGCATTTAGTTACTCTTTTCACACTTGCATCAGTTACATTGAGCTCAATGGGCTTCAGAAATCAGGAAAGCAACAAAGTATGAACAGTATTCACTTACGGTGTCAACAACTCCTTCCTAAAAGGTAGTCCATCAGTGATGACAGTATATGTGACAACGGCAGCCATGAATATCCCCAAAA
Organism: Hyparrhenia diplandra; assembly: GCA_015847255.1. Lineage (NCBI taxonomy): Eukaryota > Viridiplantae > Streptophyta > Magnoliopsida > Poales > Poaceae > Hyparrhenia > Hyparrhenia diplandra. The sequence continues at coordinate 65,526 of JADLZK010001547.1, read as the reverse complement.
TGCTGAAAATAACCCTTCCAATTACGATATAAGAGCACTTTCTTTGGGATATATTACCTTGCCTGAAAATGTTTCGAGAATACATGTCAAGACAAATTAGCATCAACATAATTTTGTTGGATATCTCATTCGATCAACAAGGTTAGCATGTGGGCAGCAATATGCAGAGTAGCAGAAAGGAATTTGGTGGAATGAAATTTTTCGGCTTCAGTATATTAGACAACATCTAGAATGCAACTAACCTGGGGCTTTAAGTAGCCAAAGGTATAGAAATCTAAATAACTTGTCATGAAGATTTTGGCACTTTACCTGATAAACAGAAGATCAAGTGGATCTTGGGATGACCCTTCAGATGTTACTTCAAAAAGTTTCTTAACAATATACGGCAAGCAAGTAGCAGCACTGAAAAGATAAAAGAATGAAAAAAAAAGGGTGGATACCATCAAGTCGATAAAACTCATCCAGTCAAACATAAGTATAGAAACACAAAAAAGAAGCTATAAAACTAAGACATCCAAAATATTAAAGATAAGGAGTCAAATACCTGCCAAAGCAAACCAACAGAACCACCCACACGGCAGAACTAATCCAGTTTGCTTCCTTGTAGATAACCCAAGCCTGAAACACCACACAAGAAGAATCTCTAACTTAAGTCAAGTTAGAAATGAAATTGGTTCTCCATAAATGTACCAAAAATTATCAGGTCTTGTATAAATAGGTAAAAATTAAATTATTCAACATTCTAACTTTCTAAGGTTCAATCCCCAGACCTGTTTTGGCCAAGTTACTCTTCAGGAATTATTCAAGCTAATCAGAGGATACAATTCACTTAGTATATGACAGAAAAAATGGTTTGAACGATAATTTTCTAGTCAGTATACACAAAGGTCAGAACTGGGGTTCAGGTATCTGCAAAACTCAATAGAAAGTTTCAGCTAGTAACTCTAATACACAAATTGACAAAGGATAACAAAGCTAAGACAGATGATGGCACAAAAGAGAATTCCTTATTATTATTTGGACACTCATTTCTGAGATGCAACTATGCAAGTGTGCAACCAACGTGCAATCATGGGTTCACGATGACCTGAACCAAAATAAACTAATACAAGTTAGGAGGCATGTATTTGGTTTGAGTAGTAGAATGGTGACGGATTATCCAATCTCACTCCAAAAATAATGTTGTTGTTTAATTTGAGAAGTGGAATGGGTGAATCCATCACCACCTCATCTGTCAAAAGCAAATGATTCGTAAAATGTGAGGAATGGGTAGATCCCACCAAAATCTATGGGATGGCCACATGATGGATCTCTCCATCCTAGATGGGTTGATCCCTCAAATTAAACATTCTATTAGTTAATCATGTCATACAGATAAAGGGGAAATGGCAAATAACTGGTAGAAAAAATAGAGTTTAAATACAAGTATGCTACAAAAATCCTGTGAACTTCATAATGCACAAAGCATTATGTGACTTGTGTATAGATGGACCATTGGAAACAGTATGTCATAAGACTGATAGCTTCATAATCTATTATCTATTATTCCACCTATATGTGAAATATGTTGTCAATGGTATAGCTCAAAATGAATAGACTGGTAGCTTCTTTTACTGCAGTTTCCACGAGACATTTTTCCAACCATAAGAGGTATCATCAGATTGTAGTTCCATAAGTACCAAGACACCTCCCCAACTCCCAAGTAATAATTTGACAGTGCCTCTTGTTACCTACCAAGGATTATAAAAAAAGGCCCTACCGGCAAAACCATCCTCATAAAGATGGTAACTTTAACAAAGTTTCGGTGAAAAAACATTGTGAAGAAACTGGCTGCTTAAGAATTTAAGCCATAAAAAAATCAAGGCATTACCGAGATTGCGGTTACATTCACATAAAAATCAATCAGTGTCGCCACCATCCACCTACACACAGCAAAGAGTTACAATTTTAAATGAATGTATTTTGCATACATGTAAGCAAGAGGAAGAGCTATAATATGCCGGCTCTGATACAACACATAGTTTGGTTGTTATGAATGTACCAATCTCTCAAGAACAAATTTCATTGTGTATAGCAAAACAACCAACACAATTTGCACCAATGAGCAAGACTATTTTTCCATGATAGCATATTGGTTAAAAACCGACAACACCTTGCAACTGTGCAAGATAAACAGACTGATGAGATTATAAAACATTGAGTGCGTAGTGTATATATAAACATAAAGCTAAGGTTAATTAACAAACTGAACTTCCCAACACAACATACACGACCTTGCAGGAGCTACACCATTACCAATTCATCACGTCTCTTAACATTTCACAATGAAAAGACCACTGACATATGCAGCTTACTGCTTAACACCAGAGAACGTAAGGTAATTGGACTGTAAGAATGGCTCGTTGTCGCTTTTATTTAAATAATAATCAACCGAACAAACAAGTTCCACAATCCACAACCTTCACCAATACCCATTTCCGCAAAATTGCGACAGGTTACCAATCCGCAAGTGAGAACATAAGATGCTAGAAACGTTGCTAAAAGCAGTACTCACGGCGTAAGAAGCTCGGAGCGGAACGGCGAGCCGTCGGAGGCTATGGTGTACACCAGCGTGGCCACCATGAGCACGCCAAGCGCCGCGAAGACCGCCCTCCACATGACGAGGGATCCCTGCGCCGCCATGACCACGCTCGAGAGGAAACGGCCGCGGATTTAGTGGGGGAGGGGCGGCGAATAGTTGCCGGCGGAGCAAGTAATAGTAGGACGAATGGGGAGTGGACGGGAAGCGGACACGTCGGCGCGGCAGAAGCGGAGGCGGAGACGCGGCCACGTACGATGCGGGCGCCGCCGCCGCCGCATCCTGCGACTTGGAAGCCGTGTAGGGCTAGGGCGCCGTGGTGGCGGTTGAGAGCAGGTGAGTTGCGGGACTGAGTCGCCGGCGGCGACGGGCGGATTCCGGCGATGACTGCGGGGATCGAGACTGTCAGTGTATGTTACGGGCTTTCGGATTTCGTCCGGCCAGGAAATGACGCTGGTAGGGTTTTTTTTTTTTTTAGGGAAATGATGCAGTCAGTCCAAGGGAATGAGTATTTGAGGCCCATGAAAGAAACGGGCTGCATTGGTTTCAGACTCCGCTTCATTTATGAGAAAGTGTGTGTTTGTTTTTTTTAAATCTGAGAAACTACCATTTACACTTTCGTTTTTTAGGCAAACGGGAGGGGTTTCCCTGCAGACTTTATTTCATAATTAAGAGAGTTATCCAAATACAAGCCTTAAACAACATAGAAGGAAATGAAGAAAATAAGCAAAATTACACAAAACCTCCTAGCCATAATTGCAATTGATGCTTGAAATCATCTTTAGCTTTGAGCTTAACTTTCGCTAATTCAAATAAATTTACAAGACTGAAGGGAGTGTTGCTGATTTATGAAGATGGCATCATTCCAAGATGTCCAAATTGCCCATAACATTGCAACAATAACCTCCATGGAGAAAGGCTTGTTAATCTGAACTGTAAAATGAGGAACTGGATCAAGTGAGCCAAACCAAGAAGATTCCAGCATGACATTGCAAAAGGACAAGGGAGGTGGACCACTGGAGCGGCGGACGGCCTGAGCGAGGGCGAGGCACCGAGGCCGCGCGTGAGGGGAAGACGGTCCGTGCCTGTGTGTTGAGGCTTTTTTTTCCTTTTCTTTTATGAGAGGTCGTTGTTGAGCTTAACAAGCTGAAGACCTACACCCTGCGAAATTAGCCCACAGGGAGGGGGGAGGGGGGGGTGGGGTCTAAGCCTCCAAAGACGTCCGCCAAAGCTCGCGGAAAAACTCAAAACCCTAAGGAGTAACATTCCCATTGACATCTATATTTCATTAAGTTCTTACGACCGAAATTCAAAAGGAGAAATATTGAGAACATCACGTGAGGGAAACTTTCATTAAGATGAAGTAATGTCCCTATCCCCATTGGTATTTCATTAAGATCTTGTGCACCTAACCGCAGAAATTCCTCAAACCCCGTCTATCACATTAAAATCTGGGATATAATGGTGGGATCGAGTAACAAAACCTAGCAAACAAATATGAAGCCACCTTGAGAACAAACAGAAAAAATCATGTCCCTCCTAAAAAAAAATTCGGCGGCATAGGGGCCGTGGCCCCTTCCCCCCCCCCGCCGCCTTGAGGATGTGTGCGTGCGTGATATTACTCAGCCGCGCGCCCTTCTGATCACATTGGCACAATTACCATATGGCGCTCGGGTAGGACTCCGGGTACACCTTCCGTGACCCAGGATAGACGATGACGCCTGTTGCACCTTAGTGACGCGGTGAGCCGTTCATCCGGTTGTTGGCTGACATCATGTTTGCCACCGCCATCTTGCTGATGAAGAGGGCACTCGAAGCTGATCCTCGTCATTGTAAGGTCCTAGATGGCTAGAGGGGGGTGAATAGCCTATAAAAATTTTCTACAAACTCAACTCAACAAACCGATTAGTATAAAACACGGCGTAAAGCGGTTTGCACTAGCTCTAATGGTCTTGCAAGCCTTCTAGTGACAAGACTAAATATTTCTATGATCTCTAAGTCACACAAAGTCTATGTCACTACTCTATCTAGTGAGCAATCCTAATATGGTCCTTATGCTAGCAAGAACAACTACACAAGGCAAGAGCTAGCTCTCTACTCAAACTAAACTAGGAAGGTAAATACAAGAGTAAGAGCGATATACCAACTCGTAGAGGATGTCAACCAATCACCGGGAACAAGATGAACAATCAATCACACGAAGGTGATGATCCACACGCCGAGACAATGAACAAGTCGATTTGTTCACCCGGAGTTCGCTTGTACACCGACAAGTTACTCTCCCATTGTTGTGCCGACCAACACAAGGATGGTGTTTGAGCTAGGCGGTGCCCTTGCTAGCCTCAACACACCACTCAACAAGTGTGGTACCCAAGACACGAGCAATGTATTCCTTGCACTTTGTCTTCCCGACGAGGAGTGCGTAATCCTCTCACAAATCAACCGGAGGTGGCCAAGAAACAATCTCCTCTTCTTGCCAACAACTCCACCAATCCTCCAAGCCGGCTAGGAGCGGTGTCTCCAAGAGAAACAAGAAACCAACCGGCTCTAACGATCCCCAAGTGCCTCTAGATGCAAGAACTCGATGCAATGCACTTGGATCAACTCTTCTCTCAAGAATGAAGCTCAAATCGAGAATGAGAGAGGAGGGAGGCTTGCTTGCTTGCTCAAAGATGTTAGGAATGATTCAAATGACCAAGAGAGAGAGCAAGGAGCAGCCAAGGGGGTATAAATACCCCTCACCACGAAATGTGGCCGTTGGGGGGAAACCCACGGTTTTACGCGGCTGACCGGGCGCAGACCGACCGGACTCATTTGGTGAGTCCGGGCCGGTGGGTCCGATCACAACCGACAACCCCGAGCGATGGCCCGAGACCCCGGCCGGGCCGGTCCGGTCCAGCGCGTCCGGCATCGCGTCCGGCCAGCCCGGAAGCATCCGGTCGGTAGGTCCGTCCGGCCCCGAGGGCCGAACCCCTTTACACCCTTCATCGGAATTCTGACCGGACTCACTGACCGGTGCGTCCGGTCGGTTTCCTTGTGCTTCCGGTCAGGTGCGTCCGGTCACTCTGAGCTGTGAATTTTCGTCGATTCGTCGTCGTTCCTTCGCCTTTGCTCCAAACCGACTTCCGTCACTTGTTTCTTGTTGCCGACACGTCGAAGAACACCTCGACACCATGTGTTAGCATTTTTGAAACATTTTCGACAAGCGCGGAGTTAGCTCTTTTAGGTTAGAACGCATGCATATGAATTTTGAACCTAAAGGCACATGAGGACCGATATGTACGAAAAGTTTCCCCTCTTTATAGTACGGCTTATCGATCCTATAACCACCCACACCCTCTATGGTGTCTTGGGTGTGAAATCAAAAGCCCTATGATTATACCTTTGCCTTGGGGACAATTGATCTCCGAAACTCCACCGAGTTGCATGCTTGATCAACTCTTGGATCACCTCGATCCATCCTCCATAATCACCATGCACCAACTCCGGCACGACCAATCTCCAATCTAGTCAAACACTTAGCATCGAGAGATTAGTCCTTAGGTGTCACTAATTAGCCAAAACCAAACAAGAGATCTTCAATCTCCCCCTTTTTGGTAATTGGTGACAACCCGCATAAAGGTTTTATGATTAATGTTTTTGAACATACAACGGTTGTCCAAGCATTTTGCTTACAATCATAGGATTGGACAATCATCATAGTTCGGTTTTGGTAGCATGAGCTCTCCCTACATGTATGCCACGAGTTTGGAACGAAGCATTGCATACATGTATGAATATTGAAATTGAGGGTGAGCTATGTTACCAAAATGATGCTTAGGTGAAAGAAATGGACCTTTGAAGCGTGATACCAATCGGAGTTGCGCCATTTTCACCATACAAGCATCAAGGTAACTAGATTTTTATCAAAACTCAAAGTACCACGTGAGATCACATTATGAGCAAGGTACTTGAATTAAGAGCGGAATTTAGAAAATCTAGCTAACTCCTATGCACGCTAGTTAATCAACCACTTGACAAGCAACTTGTGAAAACTAGCATACACTACACAAGCATGTATATTGAATTTAAATACATGTGCAATGAGCAAGTCATATGTTAGTGCACAATCAAATGCAACAAATTGTCTATGAGCTTGCTCCCCCTACTTGTGTGAACCACTTGTAAATTCATGACCTTCATGAAAGAATTTCAAAAGCATATGAAATTTTTAATTTTTCCAAAACCTTTTATGCACTAATCTCTCCCCCTTTGTCGACAATTTCCACAAAAGGTATGACCATGTTGTGTTATGGAAGAGAGAATAGTGCTCAAATTTGGTCAAATTTGGATCACTTATCAAACATATATTTCGGTTTGAACCAAAGACAAGCTTCTTCACACCTCATGACAAGGGTTATCTTGCCTATGTTGAAGCATATGTGTGAAAAGATAGCCAAATATGTCTATATGTCATCAATAGCAATAGTGATGGCATACATACATTGAAATCCTTTGATTTTCCATGAATGCTTCCTAAGGTACAACTTATATGTCTATATGTTCTAACAAGTCCTTAGTTATCATGAATGACATGTCAAACAATGATACCTTTGCTTTGCTTGATGTAGGGGCATGTCATGATAGTGGGGTGCATTCAACTCATGTTGGAGAAGTCAAGGATATTCAACTCATTTCTTAGCTTGCAAAACCTCTTCTCATCTAGTGACTTTGTAAAGATGTCGGCTAGTTGATCTTCGGTGCTAATAGGTTGGATAGCAATGTCACCCTTTTGTTGATGATCTCTAATGAAGTGGTGTCTTATGTCAATGTGCTTGGTTCTTGTATGTTAAATCGGGTTTTGAGTCATCTTGCAAGCACTGTCATTGTCACAATACAAAGACACATGATGGAAATCAAACCCATAATCCTTCAATGTTGATCTCATCCATAGCAATTGTGCACAACAACTACCGACACTAATGTATTCGGCCTCGGCGGTTGAAAGTGTCACACCGGTTTGCTTCTTTGAGGACCAAGATACTAGAGATCTTCCAAGGAATTGACAAGTGCCACTTGTGCTTCTTCTATCAACCTTGCATCCCCCATAGTCGGAGTCCGAATATCCAATAAGCTCAAAGTTTGACCCCTTGGGATACCATAGCCCAACATTTTGAGTGTGCTTCAAGTACCTCAATATCCTTTTTGATGCGGTGAGATGACTCTCTCTAGGTGAGGATTGAAACCTTGCACACTTGCCCACACTAAACATCACATCGGGCCTAGAAGCGGTCACATAGAGTAAGCTTCCAATCAATGACCTATAGTACCTTTGATCTACCATATTGCCACTCTCATCATTGTCCAATGATCCATTGGTACCCATTGGTGTATTGATGCCCTTTGCATCTTGTATGCCAAACTTCTTGATCATGTCTCTAATGTATTTTCCTTGACTAATGAAGGTGTCATTCTTTATTTGCTTGATTTGAAGACCAAGGAAATATGTGAGCTCTCCAAGCATAGACATCTCAAACTCTTTTGCCATCATCTTGGCAAACTCTTCACAATACTCTTGATTTGTTGATCCAAAGATGATATCATCAACATATATTTGCATGACAAACAAATCCTTTCCAATCTTCTTGGTGAAAAGAGTAGTGTCAACTTTGCCCATCTTGAAGCCTTTCTTGAGTAAGAAGTCTCTCAACCTCTCATACCATGCTCTAGGTGCTTGCTTCAACACATACAATGCCTTGTTCAACTTGTACACATGGTTGGGATGATGGTAATCTTCAAAACCGGGTGGTTGCTCAACATACACTAGCTCATTGATGAAGCCATTGAGAAAAGCACTCTTGACATCCATTTGATAGAGCTTGATGTTGTGTGCACATGCATAGGCCAATAGAATTCTAATTGCCTCTAATCTTGCAACCGGAGCATAAGTCTCACCAAAGTCAAGACCCTCTACTTGAGTGTAGCCTTGTGCAACTAGTCTTGCTTTGTTTCTCACAACAATGCCATCTTCATCTTGCTTGTTCTTGAAAACCCATTTGGTTCCAATGACATTGTAGTCCTTTGGTCTCTCTAACAATTCCCAAACCTTGTTTCTATCAAAGTTATTGAGCTCCTCTTGCATTGCAATGACCCATTCTTCATCCTTTAAGGCACCATCAACCTTTTCGGGCTCTTCTTGTGACACAAAAGCAAAGTGTTCACAAAATGCCGCTAGCCTTCCTCTTGTTTGTACTCCACTTGTAATATCACCAACAATTTGATCAATTGGGTGATCTCTAGCTATGCTTGAACTTTAGAGTATTGGGACTTGATTGCTTGAGCTTGGTTGATCACTTGTAGTTGCTTGAGATGATGTACTAGCTTGTTGTTGATCTTGAACTTGAGCATCACTAGCTTGAGTTATTTGCACTTCATCCTTGTCATCATCCACTTGAGTTGGCCTTATATCACCAATATCCATACCCCTCATGGCATTTATCAATTGAGTTCCACTAACATCATTGAGGTTCTCATCCTCATCTTGGGACCCATTGGTTTCATCAAATTCAACATCATGGACTTCTTCCAATACACCACTTGAGTTGTTCCACACTCTATATACTTTGCTTGTGGTGGAATAACCAAGTAGAAACCCCTCATCACACCTCTTGTTAAACTTGTCAAGTGTTGCATCCTTCTTCAATATGTAGCATTTGCATCCAAACACTCTAAAATATGCAATGGTTGGCTTTCTTCCATTCAATAGCTCATAAAGTGTCTTGTTCATCATGGGATGGCAATACAATCTATTGATGTAGTGGCATGCGGTGTTGATTGCTTCGGCCCAAAATGATTGGCTCACATTGTATTCACTAAGCATAGACCTTGCCATGTCAATGAGAGTCCTATTCTTCCTCTCAACTAGGCCATTTGATTGTGGTGTGTATTTGGCCGAAAGTTGATGCATGATTCCATAGTCATCACATAGCTCATCAACTCTTGTGTTCTTGAACTCACTTCCATTGTCACTTCTCACTTTCTTCACTATGATATCAAACTCATTGTGCACCCTTTTGAGAAATGTCTTGAACAATAAATACACATCACTCTTGTCATTGAGAAAGAACACCCAAGTGAATCTTGTATAGTCATCCACAATCATAAATCCATACTTGTTGCCACCAATGCTTGTATATGCGGTTGGGCCAAACAAGTCAATATGGATCAAGTCAAATGCCTTGCAAGTACTCATAAAGCTCTTCTTTGGATGTGTATTGGCAACTTGCTTGCCGGCTTGACATGCACTACATAGCTTGTCCTTGTCAAAGTGAACATCCTTTAAGCCTCTCACTAGATCATGAGTCACTAACTTGTTGAGTTGCTTCATGCCAACATGACCAAGTCTTCTATGCCATAGCCAACCCATGCTAGATTGAGATATCAAGCATGTACTAATTTGTGTCTCACTAGCACCAAAATCCACAAGGTAGAGGTTGTCAAATCTAATTCCCTTGAAGATCAAGCTTGAATCTTTTGTATTCACAATCTCAACACTATCTTCACCAAAGATACACTTGTAACCAAGATCACAAATTTGTGCCACCGAAAGCAAATTGTACTTCAATATGTCCACAAGTGCCACTTTTGATAAGGTCAAATCATTGGTTATTGCAATCTTGCCAATGCCTTATATCTTGTCACTTTTGCTATTACCAAATATAATAGGCTTGCCATTCTCTTGAGTTGAATCAATGATATTGAACTTCCTTGCATCACCGGTCATATGTTGAGTGCACCCACTATCAAGAATCCAATGGTTACCCCCAATCTTGTAATTCACCTACAAGGAAATCAATAAGATTTAGGTACCCATTTCCCTTTGGGTCCTTGGAGGTTAGCAACCAAAGCCTTTGGTACCCAAATTGCCTTCTTCTTTGGGCCAACAATGGGTGTACCAACAAACTTTGCCTTGACACCCTTCTCACCCTTGGCAAGCAAATAACAAGAATCAAAATGTATGGAATGCACTTTGCTTGATTTCTTGATGCCCCACTTGCTTACATCTATTGCAATAGGACCCATTGCTCTTCACAAAGCTAGGCTTTAGAGTAGCAAAGGCCTTCTTGCCTTTCTTGGGGACATAGCCTAAGTCTTCCTTGTTAAGGGAAAACCTTTGGCTACCCAAGCACTTTAGCAAGCAGGCATCCCCACCATATGCCTTCCTCAAGGAGTGGGTGAGCTCATCCACCTCTCTTTTGAGAGTCTCATTCTCAACTTTTAGTGATGAATCTAAAATTACTCCATCACTACTAGTAGAGCTTGAGTGGGTTGATGTGGATGTGGAAGGAATAGATGGTTCTTCAACATCAACCAAGAATGGTTCATCTATGATGTCACATGTTGAACCAACATCCTTCTTGATGATTGAGCAAGCTCTATCATTCTTCTCTAAGAGCAAGGCATGGGCTTTTTGGAGCCTTGTATGAGCTAGCTCCAATTCCCCATGGTCTTCCTTTAGACCCTCATGGGTGGCCTCTAGCTCACTAAAGTTTTGCTCAAGAGTTTTTACACTCTTTTGTAAAGCTTTGCATTCCTTGTCCTTAGTCTTAAGCATGATATGAGTTTGCTTAAGCATCTCAAGAAGATCATCCTTAGTGGGTTCACATTCATCATCTTCATCGTCACTATCATCATATTTTACTTCATTATCACTTAGTTCATCATGCTCATGCAATGATACCTTAGTGGCCTTAGCCATGAAGCATGAAGGTGATGAGCCGAAGAGAGATGACTTCTTGTGTTGGCCAATTGCACTCATGGCCTTGGGCTTCTCTTCCTCTTCATCGGAGGAGCCATCACTATCCCAAGAACAAACAAAAGGACCATCATTTGTCTTCTTGAATGTCATGGTCTTGCTCTTCTTGTTTGTCTTGCCACCCTTGTATGCCTTCATCTTCTCTTTTTCTTTCTTGATTGGGCAATCGGCAAGGATGTGATAAGGGCTATCACACTCAAAGCACTTTCTTGGCTCTTCATTGCTCTTGGATGAATCGTTTCTTCTTCTAGAGCCTTGCCCAAACTTCTTGCTCTTCAAGACTTTGCTAAATTTCTTCACAAACATAGCAAACTCTTGATCAATCTCTTCAAGGTTGATTTCCTCATCATCTTCTTCTTGAGCCTTGGACTTGCCCTTAGCCTTGGATGAGGTGGTGGCGGCCTTGAATGCCACAACCTTCTTGCTCTTGTCATCTTCCTTCTCTTCCTCATCTTCCATGCCATCAACCTTCTCATCGGTTAGCACTTCACCAAGCAAGTCGCTAGCTGTCATGGTGTCCAAAGCACCTCTAAAGAGAATCTTCCTCAATATGGCAAATCTCTTGGGCAAGCACATCAAGAATTTGTGCCCAAAATCTCTATCCAATGTCTTCACTCCTAATGCCTTGAGGCCATTGACAATCACTTGGAGCCTATAGAAAGTATCCGGTATGCTCTCATCTTTCTTCATCTTGAAGTTTTTAAATTCACTTTTGAGAACATACAATTTGGCACTTTTCACAACTTTGGTGCCCTCATAGGTCTCACAAAACTTCTCCCACACTTCACTTGCCTTCTCAAGATCCTTGATGCCTTCAAACACTTTGACATCCATCCCCTTGTAGAGTGTGCTCAATGCCATTGTGTTGCAATGCTTGTGGATCTTGTCGGTGGGTGTGAGGTTGGTAGGATCTAGGATGACAAAATCCTTCTCCGTCACTTCCCATACTTGGTCATTGATTGATCCCAAGTACATTCTCATGCATCTCTTCCAATAGTCAAAATTCTTGTCTCCATCAAAGAATGGAGGCTTTTCCCCAACATTGTTGAACACAATACTAGCCATACTTCACACCGGAGGTTGTTAAGCCTTCTAAAACGGTGACCACGGCTCTGATACCACTTGTAAGGTCCTAGATGGCTAGAGGAGGGGTGAATAGCCTATAAAAATTTTCTACAAACTCAACTCAACAAACCGATTAGTATAAAATACGGCGTAAAGCGGTTTGCACTAGCTCTAATGGTCTTGCAAGCCTTCTAGTGACAAGACTAAATATTTCTATGATCTCTAAGTCACACAAAGTCTATGTCACTACTCTATCTAGTGAGCAATCCTAATATGGTCCTTATGCTAGCAAGAACAACTACACAAGGCAAGAGCTAGCTCTCTACTCAAAGTAAACTAGGAAGGTAAATACAAGAGTAAGAGCGATATACCAACTCGTAGAGGATGTCAACCAATCACCGGGAACAAGATGAACAATCAATCACACGAAGGTGACGATCCACACGCCGAGACAATGAACATGTCGATTTGTTCACCCGGAGTTCGCTTGTACACCGACAAGTTACTCTCCGGTTGTGCCGACCAACACAAGGATGGTGTTTGAGCTAGGCGGTGCCCTTGCTAGCCTCAACACACCACTCAACAAGTGTGGTACCCAAGACACGAGCAATGTATTCCTTACACTTTGTCTTCCCGACGAGGAGTGCGTAATCCTCTCACAAATCAACCGGAGGTGGCCAAGAAACAATCTCCTCTTCTTGCCAACAACTCCACCAATCCTCCAAGCCGGCTAGGAGCGGTGTCTCCAAGAGAAACAAGAAACCAACCGGCTCACAACGATCCCCAAGTGCCTCTAGATGCAAGAACTCGATGCAATGCACTTGGATCAACTCTTCTCTCAAGAATGAAGCTCAAATCGAGAATGAGAGAGGAGGGAGGATTGCTTGCTTGCTCAAAGATGTTAGGAATGATTCAAATGACCAAGAGAGAGAGCAAGGAGCAGCCAAGGGGTATAAATACCCCTCACCACGAAATGTGGCCGTTGGGGGAAACCCACGGTTTTGCGGCTGACCGACGGCCTTAGCGGCCGGACTCACCGGTGAGTCCGGCCGGTGGGTCCGGTCACAACCGACAAACCCGAACGATGGATCGAGACCCCGGCCGGGCCGGGTCCGGTCAGGCGTCGGCCATCGCGTCCGGCCGGCACCGGAAGCATCCGGTCGGTGCGTCCGGCCGGCCGAGGGCGAACCCCGGTTTACACCCTTCTATCGAATTCTGGCCGGGACTCAGCGACCGGTGCGTCCGGTCGGTTTCCTTTGTGCTTCGGTCGGTGCGTCCGGTCACTCTGAGCTGCGAATTTTCGTCGATTTGTCGTCCTTCCTTCGCCTTTGCTCCAAACCGACTTCCGTCACTTGTTTCTTGTTGCCGACACGTCGAAGAACACCTCGACACCATGTGTTAGCATTTTTGAAAACATTTTTGACAAGCGCGAGTTAGCTCTTTTTTAGGTTAGAACGCATGCATATGAATTTTGAACCTAAAGGCACATGAGGACCGATATGTACGAAAAAAGTTTCCCCTCTTTATAGTACGGCTTATCGATCCTATAACCACCCACACCCTCTATGGTGTCTTGGGTGTGAAATCAAAAGCCCTATGATTATACCTTTGCCTTGGGGACAATTGATCTCCGAAACTCCACCGAGTTGCATGCTTGATCAACTCTTGGATCACCTCGATCCATCCTCCATGATCACCATGCACCAACTCCGGCACGACCAATCTCCAATCTAGTCAAACACTTAGCATCGAGAGATTAGTCCTTAGGTGTCACTAATTAGCCAAAACCAAACAAGAGATCTTCAGTCATGCCAATGCAAAAGGGGCGCTCGATGCCATCGTCATTGTGCCGATGCAGAGGGACGCCTGCCGCCATCGTCATTGTGTTGACGCAAAGGGGCGCTTTCCGCCGTCACCATCTTCGTGCCCCTTTGTGTTCATGAGCCTTTATGCCCCCTAGCATTGACGATGTGGGCGCCGAGTTACCTTGGTTGCCTGCCTAGTGATCATGGCGCCAGTGACAGTTGCCTTCGCGGTGATCGACCCCCATAGGTTGGTAAAGTGAAGTGCTACTTCTTTTTTCTGTTCAAACTTACATTGTTGAAAATGGCACATGCTTGCAGGGTAAATTTGCTGATGGAAGGGTGGTGGCTGTAAAACAGTTATCTAAAACATCTCATCAGGGAAAACAACAATTTGCAGCTGAAATAGAAACTATTTCTCGAGTGCAACACCGTAATCTTGTGAAGTTGTAAGGTGATTCAAAGATTTCTCAGAATTTGAAAAACAGAGAACACAATTGTAACCCTTAACAGGGAAAAGGAAGACTTGTCATCTGAAGATATGTGGAGCTGAACAAGTGTATGTTCCTCCTTTGCATATGAATAAATAAAGGTGGGGCCATTACAACTTGAGAGGGATACCTTGCCAAGGATCTTCCCAGAACAATGAAGTGAATCCATCCCCTATAAAAACAATTACCATATCTTTAAACTGATCAATAGATTTAAGTACATCTTTCCACCAAGGGGCCCTTCCTAAACATTCCTAGATTGAAACCATTAGTAAAGTAGTTGTGCCATATCAGTTGAACCCAAGGTGAGTCACTCTTGTTGAAGAAAGACTTTCATTCTGTGTATATAGATCATGGATGCATAGCCTCCATTTTCCTAGTTACAAACTAGCTTCCAGACAGCTTTGGGTGCCTTCGAATGGATATCAACACAGTACACGCGTAACCGCGTTCAAGGGCTGCACTAAGGAGTAAATGGCAAAACGACGGAGCCGTTGCTAGGCTGCAGGCATGCAGCAGATGATGTACGTATATCCGGCCCACTCTTGGCCTCCACAGCCGAAGCACTCCACTCCCTCGCCCGTCTGCCGTGCCGGACCATCGCTGCAGCACCTACCCAATACGTTTTCCCGCACGTTCTGAATCTGCTCGGCCTTTTAATTGCTCATCGCTGAACTCAAGGCGGACCCGGGGCAGCATCCCGATGCATGGTCGGTGGCGATGCCGCCAGCAGCACCGGCAATGCAAGAGTCAAGAGATAAGGGCAACAATACACGGGAAATGGAGAGGATAAGGGTTGCAAGCCATTTCCGTTACGGCCGGATGGATATACTATATCGATCGGGTGGCAACTGTGGCACCAGGTCAGCATGCATGCGCTGCCATTGATTAGAGCAACCACAACGTGCATCCAGCATGGGTGGTAGCAAGGTGGGACCGAGGGCAGGTGGTAGTAGGCATCCCACAACCCCCACAATGTCCAACCGGTATTAGGGAGAGCAGAAGTACTGCATGCAACGGCTGAGAGAAATAATACAATTTTTTTACTCCTTACTCCCTGGTAGTAGCACTGCTACCGGTAGTAACTACTCCCACCTTTATCTACTAGGCTCACAATGTATCCTCCTAGGAATAGCAGCTTACTACCCCCTTACTCCCTCCCATTGCTGGTGCCCACGAACTACACACTGGCCAGCATGAGCTAGCTAACTGGAGTAGTACGTAGCAGTCCCCGGAAAATGGAGCAGGATTGTAGGACAAGACAAGAGAGCTCCTGGTCGACGACATGCGCTGGGGGATCGGAGCAGTCATACAGCAAGAAAGAACGTTTTGCAGGAGAGATTTAACGAGCAGGCCGCGGAAGGAAGAGAGGGTTTACGAGGGAGAGGGCGGCGGACTTATGTGGTGGGCTGATGGCGGCGCAGCGGAGGAGGGAAGGCGAAATCTAGGGTTGCATCGGCGGGTTGCTCTCCCACATCGCTCCTCCTCCTGGGGCGACTCGGGCGGGCGACGAAACCTAGCGCCGCCACTCCCCATCTCCGTCCTCCTCGCCGCCGCCCGAGCGGGAAGTCGGAAGCTTCGGCCGAGCGGCGGGACGGCGGAGGCGGGGCCTTCTCCACCGCGCTCGTTTGCTGGCGAGGAGGCGTTCGCACACGAAGCGGCGGCGAAGCTCGCCTGGCGGCCGGATCCACTTCCCCGGGCGGGTGCGTCGTGGATGCGGCGGATCCTGTGGTGTCGCGTCGCCTGTGGGCGTCCGGCGGAGCATGGCGGCTCCCGCGGGCTCGGCCCAGCGACGGTGGCAACCGGCACTCGGCGAGTCTTCCCCTCCCATCCTTGCTCGACGTCGATGCCGTATGTTGGAGCTTGTGGAGAGGCGGCCCATGTCCTCCCACGGCCGATTTCCGGTCCCCACTGGGCCGGATCCGGGCGGCGTGGGGTGGGAGACGGCGCCGGTACAGTGCGGTGGTGGGTGGTGAAGGGGAGATGTGGCCTATTGGTGGTGGCAGTGCTGGGATGTAGGTGGTGGTGGCGGGCGTTGGCGCCCCCCCGGCGTCTTTGCTTTGGTGGTGGAGGTGCGGCGGTGGGGGTGGTCTGCGTCGTGATGGTGGCTGGTGCGCTGATCGCGGGCGGCGGCCGGCAACACGGGGCCGGGGCGTCTTGCGGTGCGGCTGCGCGGGGATGGCGACAACGGCGGTGGCGGCGACCTGCAAGGTGCAAGGCGCGGCGACTCATGTCTACGGGTGGCCCGGTGTGGGGGCGCCTCTTTGGCTGACCGTTCTCGGCCAAGGTGGTCGGGAGACGGCGTCGGCAGTCTTCTGCGTGCGGGAGATGGGGCAGCGGCGAGTTGGTGGTGCTTCCCGTCTTCTTCCTCTTCTTCCTCGTCGGTTGAGGTTTCGGCGTCGCCTCGGTGGCGGGGCTGGGTGGCCAGGTACGTTCTCGCGGTGCTGTGGCGGCATTGTAGGGATGCACCGAACCTCCTCCTCGGCTGGAGAGTACGGAGGTTGTGGGGACTCGCTGTTTGCTTGTCTGTGAGTGTGCGTAAGGGGCGATGTCAATCCGGGCGAAAGCCTTTACCGACATTCTTGCCGGTGGTAATGGTGGTGGCGCTCTTGGAGCGACGTTCTTCCCATTGGGGACACCATTATGGGGCATCGTGCTCTATGGCATGGAGTCTAGGGGTGAAAACCCGATCCAGTTTTTTGGACGAGCGACGGCGGCGCCTTTGGCGTCGCGTCATCCTTGGAGGCGTCGCTTCTTGAGACTCATCTCAGCTTGTGACAGTGTGGGAGGTGGTCTGGTTTAGCCCGTGCGCAGCGGCATAGGAGGTGTGCCCTGTTCTTGGTGTTGGCGGCGAGGTGCGGAGGACCCATGGGTGCCGGAGGCCTTGTGCTTTGGTGCGCTTTGGTGCGGGTGATCTCGGTGATGGCTTGGCGGTGGTGGTGTTCTTCTCGAAAGTGGTTTCAATTTTCGAGTCCCGGGCGGTGGATTTAGTGGAGTGTGAGTCGGTGGGTGAGGCGAGTGTCACGCCCCACTTTTAATGGGACATTAATCTCGCGTATTGGCGCCAGGATCACGCTACCAATACGTTTACCGAGTAACAGTAAATGGAAATCAGTTATAGATGAACTATTCGAGCATATATTGACATAGGATAGAAGGTCTTACAATGGTGATGAAGACACCACTGATTATATTGATCGAGTAGCCAACCGTGAAGCGATGGTTTATCCGTGGCGAGTGCCGCTAAGGTGCTAGACCGTCTGGGCACAACTCCATGTTCCACAGGCAACTTGAGCGTGGATGGAAATTCTGGGCTTCTACGTCTTTCTCCTAAGCAACGTCTTTCAAACTCCTACGTCGTTGGTCTCCTATCTCGACAGCGACTTTACCTTCGGATATGCCGATATCTGTAAAAACAGAGGGGTGAGTACAAAGGTACTCAGCAAGTCCAAACCAGGGGTGGTTTGGTATATTAAGGGTTTCGGCCCTAGCAGAGTCTCTAAAACTGCTCTCACTAGTTCCCGGGTTTATCTCATCTTATCATCACCTTCACATATCACAGCAGATTAGTTATATCTAATCATAGATGTTCTTTCCTAGCATTCGTCCATTCCAAGGACGTGGCTATTCGAATATATTCTAATAAACTCTGCAGAGGTTGTACAATTTCCCCACACGATGGACACATCCTCTTCCATAATTGGTGGTCGACAGAGGTCCAACGAGATCCGTACCCGCTTGAGTGCTACTCTAGGTATATTGGTATAATCTTTACCACGACTTCTCAGGGGTTGGAAGGATGACGCATCATCCTAGACGTAGCTTCAATACACACTACGTCCGACGTAGCTTCAATACACACTACGCCCGACGTGGCTTCAATACACACCACGCCCATGTGGCTTCAATACACACCACATAATCATAATCATAAATCTGTGCACCTAGCACCGCGCCAATTGTTTTACGTGGAGGATCACAAAGCAACCATGCCAACCCGACCTCGGAAGATCACCTAGCATCCGAGTCAGCTCCCAATAGATCGTTTGCCTACTCCGGCCACCTTGGCTCCAAATTATACCTCAACCCAACGGGGTGTGAATCAAGCCATCCCATTTATCGGCGTGTGGCTGTACGTAATATCGCACTAGGTAGAAGGTCTATGAACCGGTCCTTAGGGAGGCGAGTATCTCTCTGCAGGAATCCCCTCACGGCAATTCCCGTAGTAACCCATCTCACAATGAATTACTGTCACTCACCTCTTTTGTTGGTTAGGGTTCATTAGGCGATCTCAGGTTATACTTAATTACAACGTATGAGCGTAGATAACGTGGATGGTCACGTCATCCGGCTTAGCTCCAAAGCTACGTTATCAGGCTCATACCACTATATACTACTAATCGAGATTATCCACGGTGATGCATCATGTCTATCATCATCATCATCTCATCTTATTAAGGTCATGATTAGGGGGGTAAGGACTTGCCTGGGATGTTTTACTGATCGGCACTGGCGTCGAACGCTCCTAGCTTTGCCCCGAACGGAAGCTCCTAACGGTCGTCGAATCTACTTGCGATCGGCGGTAAACCTAGCTTGAACTATGACATATAAAACAAACATAGAACATTATGGTGGCAATGGGTTAGATGCATAGAGCTAGATTTTAGATGAATTATGGAAGTCGTTTCACGCAAAAACGGAGTTAAATTGCATGAGTTATGGATTTTATAATATTAATCCCTAATTAAATCATTAGGGTAATATTATAATATAATTTTATCATGTAATAAAATTAGAACTAATTACATGATAAAATTCTATAAATCAAATAATAAATTTACAAATTTTCTGGGAATTTTTCTGATATGGGAAAGTATACTTATAACAATCTGTGTACAATAGTCGGGTGGACATAGCATTTAAATAAGTGTACACAGAACTGTATCCATACACGTGGGTGCCACGTGGGTCCACGCGGACGCCACAGTGGCTGCCACGTAGGCGCCACGCGGATGACGGGGTCGCCGTAACTGCCGTTGACGGGGGAAACTGGATGGCGACGTGGCGGCTCCGTATTGGCCCGTGCCTTGACGGCGTTACGTCGTGACGACGGCGTCGGGGAAACTGTCGCCGTGCCCGTGCGGCGGCGGCGTCTCGCCAGAGGCTCGCCGGGATGGCGCTGCCCTTGCTCGGTCTTCGCCGCAGAGGGTCCGTTGGACTCCTCTCGTCGCCCCGAACTGGTCGAGGTAGATGGTGGCGATGGGGCGGCGCTCCTTCCATGGCGGCGGCGGAGGTGGCGGCTTCCGACGGCGGCGGTGCTCCGGGGTAGCCCTACTGTATGCCATAACGAGGGGAAAGGAGGGGAATCGAGCAGCGGAACAATAAGCAAGCCAATGAACTCACCGATTTGGCCGTGATGCAACGGAATCGACTCAGATGTCCTGACCTAACCCGCGGCGGCGGCGGAGCAGAGTTTGGGGGCAACGCCGATTGGGCGGCATGTGGGCAGGGAGAGGAGGAGATGAGGCACGCACCGTGTGTTCCCGAACCAGGCAGAGCTTGGGGTCGTGGTGGCGCGATCGATTGAGCTCTCCAGAGGGGCTATTTATAGCCTCGACGGGAGGGGGCTCGCCGGTGCGCTCCTCCCCGATATTTTCCGGCAAGATTGGGAATGGCGCCGTCCCCAGCTAGATCCTGGCTAGGTCCAGCTCTCGTCCTCGTGCTCCTCGTGCTGCTACATCCCCTGGTCTTCGTCTAGTCGCATCATCACAGTTGTCGGTGGTCGGCTGCCATGGCGGCAAGAAGAGCAGCCGCGCGGCTGTGCGCGTCGACCCGGTGCTAGGTGCGGCCAGTCGCTAGCTGGAGCTCGCCGTGTCCGGTTCGCGCCCGTGCATTCCTCACGAGGCGTGTTGCTCCCTCGTCTTCGTCCACAGCACCGGCGTGGCGAGGTGTCAAGCGGCCGTGGCCAGTTTCCGCGCACGAGGTCGCGGTCGGCGCTGTGCGGCATTCAAGGCGTGGGTGAGCTGGCTCGTTTGATGTGACGCCTCAGCGTGGAGCTCCGAGCCTTCCCTGTGCGTTGGTCTACGCTGTCCCGCTGGCTTGGCCGGGCGCGAAGGCAGCAGGGGCGGCGCTGTTTCGTGGTCGGCGTCACCAGTAGGGAGGAGGAAGAAGGGGCGGGGCCCGGGCGTCGGTGAGTTGGGAGAGTGGAGCTGGGCCGGGCTGTTTGCGCGCGCGGGAATGAGGGAAGGAAGGTGGCCTGGGCCGGCCCGTTCGGGTGGGAGAGAAGGAAAGAGGAGGGAAGGAAGTGCTGCTGGGCCGGATTGAGCCCACAAGCTTTCTCTATTCTTTCTCCTTTTCTATTTCTCTTTTATCCCCTTTTTCTTTATTATTTCATGTGTGCAAATGGATATTGTAAATATTTGTACAAGTTTATGAAATTATACCCTCGTGGCTTATTCATGAGAATATTTATTCCATAGTACTTATACACAAAAATATATATATAGGTGCACACACTTTTTTCCAGCTCTCTGTTATGTCATGCGTAATATGCATATTATAAATATTTGTATAAGCACATTTATATTCCCATGACCATTACTGTCGAGAATATTTATTTATTGTGCTTATAAAATATTCATATATATGTATTTCTAGCACACATGTGTTTTGGTACCCGAAAGTGTCGGTAATTATTATTCCCGAGAAAATTAAATAAATCAGTCTCATGCATTTACTTCCATAAATAAAATCTAGGACTTACCTTGCATCCTTGGTCACCATAAAGCTCAACAGGCAAAAACAAGATTTCCTATTTTCTATATGATGAGGGTTTGAGATGCAGGGGTTTTTTTTTACGGGGTTTTCGGTTTAGCGGAAAATAAATCAAGTTTTAGTTGTAATTTGAAAAGTTCAAATTTTTAGTGAATTTTAAAATGATGCAAAAACACGGGTGTTACAAATGAGGCCCCCACACGTAGTAGCCGGGATCGGTGGTTTTCTATGGTGCCGTGATTCGGATTACTTTGGAGCGGGGGGATCGGCGATCATGCGTGTGCGCCCGGGGACGATGGTCCCGTGGTGGAGGAGTGTTGGTAGCCGCTCGGGCTTGCAGCGGGCTGTGGCACAGCGTTGGTAACGACGGCGCAGGTTTTAACGGCCTACTTTCATCTCCTCTCCCGTGGTGGTGGTGTAGTTTGTGTTGTGTCTCGGCGTGTCGATGTTCCAATCCCACCGGCCGTTGTGGATGGAAGCTCGTGTTGATGACCCAATCCAACCGAGCGGAACTTCATGTTAATTTTCTCCCATCCGAGTGGTGTTGTTGTAACAAGTGGTAGGGGGAGGGGAAATCTCCCCTAAGTTGAGTTGAGTGGGCGCCAGTGATGGTGCGAGTTGAGTTGATTTGGTACCTAGGTGTGTAGTTGGAGTAGGGTACCCTCCACATTTGTATGGTTTTTCTGGCCCAGTTTCCAGTCAAAAAACCGGGCTGGCACTTGCCTTTTTCTTTTTTCGTCTAATAGAAATCGCGGCAAAGCTTTTGCCGTCCTTTCTAAAAAAAAGATAGAACGTTTTCGTTTTAGATCCTTAAAAACCAACTACAGTAGTGTCTGAACTAGAAGAACAAGTCAGACTAAAAAAAGATATTGATGTAAAAGGCGCCAATATGCTTTGAGAGTCGTGACTCAGAGGAGACCACCGCCGCCACCGTTGTGGCCCCCCGCCGCTCCCCTCGCTGCCGGTGGTGACGAGAAGCGGGGGTCCCGTCTTCGTAGAGTCTTAGTCGAGTCCATCTAGGTGTTTGCTCGCCGTCGATGTTCGACCGAGGAGTTAGGTTTTACCGAGGAGCGTGGCTCCTCTGCGGTTTGCTTTTCCCGGTGACGCCGGCGATCGCAGCGACGGCGGCGCAGCGGAATAATTTCTCCAAGCTTCTTCCGTTCTCCGATGGCGATCTACTCCGACGTCAACGGAGAGGCCGGGAGACCTGTCCAGAGTGGAGGGTCTGGCGCATCGCCTTCTTCTTCTTGTGATGATGTTGTTGACCATGTTAATCTCGAGGAAGATGATATTTGGTGAAAATTTGAGCTTTGCTTGGGTTCTTGGCGGTGGAATCGGAGGATGTGTTATGGGTACGGGAGTTGGCCGATGCGCCCGGGAGTCGCCGATTCGCCTAAAAAGTAAGCCCACCTCTGCGGCCTCCACCTTGTGGAGTTTGGCTCTGGTGCCCGACGATGATTGGGAAGCGGATTCGGCGGCGGCGACGAACGAATCTCTGAAGACTTTAAGGAAGATGAACAGGAGTTTTAGACTTCTTTGTAATTTTCCTTTTCTTTGGAGTTCTATTTGTAAAGGGGCCGTTGTAATGTGCTAAGATCAATGCATTTTCCTTCTAAAAAAAACCAACCACAATATTTTCTTTTTGTCTCTAGTTTCTAAGATTTGGATTTTAAGCTAAATAAAATTGGTGGGGTATTTGGATCCCAATTCTACAGGAAAACGGAGGCTTTGTCTGAGTGTTGCGTTCTTTGCCGAGTATTATGTATCGGGTACTCGGCAAATAAGAGATATGCCGAGTGCCAACGAGAGGACACTCGACAACAGACCTCTTTTTCCGCACTCGTCAAAGGACCTCCCGCCGTTAACCCATCACAACACTCGGTTGCCGAGTGTCGAGGCCGGCTCTTGGCAAAGAAATAAGTAAAAAATAATAATTAAAATTCTTTGCCGAGTGTCTATAACGTCACCGTCCACAGCGTCTGTGCGCTTGCCGTGTGTCTGGTTTGGCACTCGACAAAGGTCACCTTTGCCGACTAAGCTTTGCCAAGTGCACTTTGCCGAGTATGGCACTCGGCAAAGGCTTCGCCGAATGTGTATCGGCCTTTGCCGAGTTTGCTGAGTTCCCGTGACACTCATAAAGCTCTCGAATCCGGTAGTGCAATTTTAAGAATCAATCAAAAGATATGATAATGCTTTTCTTCGCTTGAAATGTATGACTTGAACAATATGCATTGCTTACTTCTCCAGGGCGCGCTACGTAGTTAATTACACTAGAATATTTTTTTTCGCGAATACACACGAGTGTGGATATCTTTGTATTAAGAAAAAGCAGAGTTTATGTTCAAGAATTACACTAAAAACATTATTGGCACCAGCTAGAAGCTAAGCTGACTAAGAGACCTACACTCTTCAGGATCTTATTCCTGCCCTTGAAAAAAGATTCAAGAGGTCAGCAGCCAGCAGGCTGCGCACGCCGCAGGTCCAAATCAAAAGAAGGATAACATGGCGTTGGATGCCAGGCTGCCAGCCGGAGGAATCAGAATCAGAGAATGCACGTTTCCTAGTATTGTCCAACAGAAGCTAAGGGAGGGTTTTCAGTGTGCTGTGTGCAGTCAGCATCAATCTTGTGGTAAACTATAATAACAGCTACGCTAAGCAACAGCATAAACATGTTGATTAGTCCAAAGTCAACCGCTCAGCACGTCCAAAGATGCTCTAACCTCTGTTTCTCCCCATATAATTTGCTTAATGATGCTGCTTGCGAACGTTAATTAGTTTGAGTCCATGACCTGAATCATCGTTCCAACCGACCTGAACATGGCCTAGCGTTAAGCAAGGTTTACCGTTTACATGTAGTACCACTGGATCCATCTATATATGTGTTGAGTAGGACCAGATGAGTTGTCGCTCTCGACCCTTGAGCTGACCACATAGCACCTACCTGAAGATGAAACCACTAGCTGGAGGAATCAGAATGAGCCAGCAAGTGAAGGAAGTTTTTTTTTCTCTATCCTAGTAGTTTTTAAGTATTTCTAGGACCGATCTTGTAAAGTAACTTCACTAAGAGACCAAGTAAGATTGTTCATTAGCCCTAAGTCGTCACAACCACTACCTGAGATATATTCCATCGGTCTAACCACGGTATTTTAATTTGCATGCAGTTTCCTTGGTGATGCAACAACCGTTAATTCAGAAGAAGTTAACTGTTGGAGTCCAGCTGAGTTGTCTCTATCTCAACTCTTTGGCTGACTTTAACTATTTTACACTTAATATAAGCTCTCTTCAACTCTTTGGCTGACTTAAGACTGAACATGAACAAACATTAGTTATACATACCTGTGATTGGATCAATATGACAAAGTGGTGGGCTGGACCACTCTGAAACAGAAATGGACACGGGTTTAGGTTTTTTTTTTTCCAAAACAAAAGTTTTCTTCACATGATCCAAGGAGTATTCTGCAATATTGTCACCATTGATCTTGTAACCCAACTTCACCAAGCAAAGATGCGAACTCGTTAAATAATCCTAAGTCAACCACTTGAGGTGTCCATAGATGCCTTAGCATATATAATGCAGCTTTCAATTCCATCCCTTGATGATGCAAGCATTAGTTCAGACTTCAGACAACCCTGAATATTTGCAGATGACATGAACATGGGCTATCACTACAAACAAATTAAAGTTCAGTACAATACAAGCAGTGATTTTTTCAAAGTTTAATGATCGGATCAACAAATATTTAGGACCGCTCAACCTTAGTTTTGTCTCCCACAACTTGTTTATTTCCCCTGTATGCAAACTTTTATTGTGAACTGGGAGGAGAGCCTGCAAGGGGAATTGTTAAACTGAATAGATAACCAGATGTATGCCAACTGATCTCTGTTTAGTTGCTTACTTCTTTCTTAAGGTTGACATAAACTGTATAAAAGTTGATTCTTTTTTTTCCTTACTAATTATATCATCTTATCAGTGTTACATAGCTTTCACAAGAAAAATAAATAAAGCACACCTATCAAAACTTCTGAAACTTAAGGCTTAAGCTCTTTTGTAGTCCATACAACAAAAAGCTAGCTAGACTCCTTCTCCACTCTTCTAATGCTCATGAAAGCAATTCCGGAAGATCATCTTGTTGTGTGTGCATTGGATGCCACTAACAATCATAGCTTGGTTAGCGCTGTCTCTCCCGAGAACAGCCTTTATGTTTGTTTATTACAAAGGGAATTGAACTTGCCGTTTACGAGCCTCTTTGGCAGGGCTCCCCGAAGGGGGCTTCAGCTCCGGCTCCTGCAGGAGCCATGCCAAACGGGTGATTTGAAAACGGCTTCACATGAGGAGCCATCTAAGAGCCGGAGCCATTTTTTGCCTGGGAGCGAGAAGCCTCAAAAACGAGCTTCGCGCGGCTCCTAGCTTGGCTGATGGTCCAATGGTTCCAATAGAGCCGTTTTACCAAACGTTTTTTCGAATGGCTTCAGCTCCTCTAGAGAAGCTACTCCTTCATAGGAGCTGGGCCGAGCCATTTTCAGAGGAGCCGGAGCCCCGCCAAAACAGGCCCTACATATAGGGACAAAGCTATCACTAGTTCCTCCTTGCCCTGTCCAGTGCTACCAAGTAGATATAGGAGGACACGATAATTTTCGTTGTAGCATCATGGTGGCTACTTGCAATCAAGTTATATATTAAGAATGACCATCCGGGGAAGGAATATGATCTACTAATCTGCAAGATTTGGACTACTGATCCAAATGATTTGCTGCAATAACGCAATACCTAGGATGGTACTTGTTAGATGTACTCCGATCCTAATGCAAACGAAGTTAGTATTTTTTTTTTTTTTTTTTTTTTTTTTTTTTGCGACAAGGAAAAATTCTATTAATACTAAAGCAACTTACATCCTCTCATTATAAAAGTAAACCAAACTATTCCACCTTCATTGATGAGAGACAAGAAACATTGAAAAAGCCATAAATTCCACCATCTAGGATCATCATCCCAAACGGATATGCCACGGACGCAAGCTCGATCTGAACGAACAGGGGCCATCTCACCATCCACCGCCGTCATCCTCATACCCATCACTTTTGTAAAAGAGGAATAAACTGCTAAAACTTCACATGCGAACATGATGAAATTGGCGCCGCCGATTACGTCGTCGAACTCATCGTTGTTGCCTTCATCAGATTCGTCATGAGAGAACACAAGTCCAACCGACATCCAGATAGATATCGTTGGAAAACTAAATCTCACTAGCCCATCGTCATGGCTGCAAAGAACCACAACGAGACAAAGGAAGGGCCGGAGTACCTTATTATCCATCAATGGTGATGTCTTCGTCTTGCCATCACCGTTGAGGAACGACATGCTCCATTGCTCCATCGATGATCTTGACGACGCCTTACGCCGTGGCCAATTTCTTCGATTGGATCTCCGGAGAAACTTTAAACCTTGAATACTCAATCTACTAGAAAAACTTATTAAAAACGATGGATCCCCACTCCCTTCAGCCCCCGGCGTGATGCCGAAGGAGAAGGGAGGGGGACCAGCGGTGGTGGACGACGGGAGCCGGCGGCGGCGCCCCCTAGGGTTGGAGCGGCGGCGGTAACCTGTCCAAGAGACAAAAGAGCTAAACTAGTATTAACCAGGAAAAGTCTAAAGAAGAACAAACTTACTTGGTTTGATTGCTTCGATCCGGTTATAAGACTTTTCTGTCACAAGTCAGTTCCCAAAAACTAAAAGGATGGCGATATAAAGTGTCTGGATGAGAGAGTGGACGTAAAAGCATTATTCACCATATATTCTCAAAATTTGGACATGGTTACACTTGTGGACAGAGAAGATCGAGAGAGAGGTGATCTGAACATAGTTACACATCAAAGACGAACATCAGGCATTAGATTCTCACCAATGACGGAGATTAGATTCTATGCACGATCAAAACATTCTTCCGTAGCAATTAATTAAAATATATATATCCCTTACCTTTATATTTCGACAAGGAGATTGATTTTGTAGAAAAAAAAAAATCAGAACATAACTGTGATATATACTAGCTCATAATAATTCGTATGACAATAGTTTTTGTTTTTCAAAGAGGGCATTTACGATCAAAAGAAAAAAAAAAAAGAAGTATATGTATTCTCTTAAAGGAAATTGCCTTTTCAAGTTGCATTTATTTGAAGTTTACAAGATTCTCATTTCAGAGGCTGTCCATTATATTCTGGTTTACTCCATACAATATAATTAATATCACACCTACCCTACTGTAACGCCCCGACCTGGGATGACGGCTAAGATCCACTCTACACATTGAATGGACCACACCTACTAATTAACTCTCTTGCGCTTTCGTCCTCGCTTCGCGCAAAAGGATTGATCTCCCAGGCCTGGGCTTTTAAGCTAGTCTACCTCTTCTTGAATTTCCAATATGGTACTAAAGTTTAGTTGCTCCAATTCCCGCACTGCTACAGTAACGCGAATTTGGTCTGGCCCATGGGCCGGGTCTCACATCCACCCACCCTCAAAGAACTCGACGTCCTCGTCGAACCAGCTTACCCATACGGGACAAATGTCCAGGATCAACTCTCTTGGCTCACGTACGTATTATCAGCTCCTCGGTCTATTTGCCATGCCCTCTGGAGCCATGCGCAACTTTTCCGAGCTCCCGATCCATACGTCCGTGAAACCGCGAGAGTTGGCTCTGAGTACCATTTGTAACGCCCCGACCTAGGATGACGGCTAAGATCCACTCTACACGTTGAATGGACCACACCTACTAATTAGTTATTTAATTGATGTAACAAAATCTTGTAAGACTCTAACTATTGTTCTGTTGCGACACTTTGATTAGGGTCATTACTCGAAGACGTTGGGTAATAATCCGTAAACCGACATTTTTACCTTGGTAGTGAAAATGCGGGGCGTTACACCTACAAAGAATAATAATATTGCACAGAGATAAGATTGACAAAAAAAAAAAAGTCTACTTAGAGGTTACTGCAGGACTAACAGGACTAGCAATTTCTATATGTGGATGGTAATCCTTAAAGGAGTATGTGGGAATAGAACCGTATGCACTTATTCGTTCCATTTACAGGCTCATCCAAAAGAAGATTATATTCTCCGAAGTATGGACAAGGGGAGAACAAGATCCATAGTTTCTCCACTGTTCTAACTCTAATATAATCGACCACATTCCAGCAAAACATATGGGGTCCAAAAGAAAATAGAGCATGACCACACTAGCTAAGAGGACCATGCAGTCTTTTGTGGCGTATACAGAGCTACGTTGTAGCTTAATTTATCAAATAGCTAGTTAGGTTTCCTAAATTCTTAGAATCTGATGGACAACTAGAACATACTACTCTCTTTGCGGGAACTAATGCCTAGATTGCCTATAAACTAGGAATATAGAAAAATGAATTGTCCGCCTGACTAACATATATCCTTTGAGGAAAAATGGTATGTATTATGTTGATCTTAGGGCATCGATCCGTAATGGTAAAAACTAGTACTGAGCTGATGTGATGTAAGAGATAAGAAAAAAAAAGGACTATTTTATACAACTAGACCCGCTTGATGTCATGAGATGTGGGATGCACAAAGAGTCTCATAACTTTATAAGATGGAATAATGAGTAATTGATAACTTAACCGAATAGAAATTAAATTACACGTACAGTATCTGCGAGCATATCGATAGATTCGAAGAAGTCTCTTGTTTCAAACTGTATAGATTATAGAACAGTATATAGGTACCAACCCTAGTAGTAGTATATATGTCATATATATCTTGTCAAGGACAACTAAATGCTGGAGTTATATCGGAATCACGACCGAGAGCTGGCACTTTGGACCAGCAGTACGAACGCATTAGCTGCGGTTGAATATTGTCTGGGTTGAGCGCCACCGTATTGACATGGCAGGCTCGTAGAGTGGTAGTCCATGCATGGTCGGAGGAATCGATACCCAGCTGCCCGATAGTTTGAACAAGGACGTCCAAAGGTCGATCGAGATATCATAGAAGCATGTCTAGTCTAGGAACAAAAACATTTCAAGGTGTTTAGACTATTAGAAAACTCTATAGAGTTATGCATGTGTGTATGCACTTGATGACTAGGCGCTATATTATGCTTTGCTTTTGGGCTCGTACATATATATAGTGTGTTTACAGCAATTTCACCCGATCCTTTTCCTTAAAAATAAAATTTGGTATATATAGGAGACTGAGAAAAGTGATTTGTAGAGTACTTCCTTAACATTCCTTGGCTCACTATTCTTTCATCCGAATTCTATAAATTATGTCAATAAGTACTTATTGTTCTCTTTATTTTCGGATGAAGGGTATGCATTGGCTATATGTCCTTGGCCCATATGCCTATCTTTGTAAGAGGTTGATGAATTTTTTTCAAATAGTTTGTTGGTCTATAATTAATGCATTATATTCTTAAGGATTAAGTCCAGATTTGACCCCTCAACTCTTGGTGTGGTCTAATTTTCCCCCCAACTGTAAAAACCGTCTATTCTTGGCCCCTCAACTCTCGGTGTGGTTCACTTTTAGCACCCAGGCGGGTGCAAGGCTGTTTTGGCCGATGTTAGCGGTTTTGCTCGTGCTTTAAAATCCGTGCATGTCCATAGCCTTGTTGGCCGACCCTGCCCGGCTGGTGTCTTTGCGTGCTGCGTCTTTGCGCTGCTGCCCTGCGCCAAGTCGCCTCGCGGCGGCGCCCGAGCAAGCCGCGGCGGTGTGCGCAAGAAGGAGGCAACGAACGACGCACCCGTCACGGGCGGCGGCGGCCTACGCCACGGCGGCGCGCGCGCTGAAAGACGGCGGTGCATGAGCGGCCGTAGCCCGCGCGCGCGCGAAAGCAAAGACGGTGGCGCCGAGCAAGTTGCGGCGGCGGCAGCGGCGCGGCTGGCGAGACGGCGGCAACGACGCTTGAGCAGCCGCGGCGGTGCACGAGCGGGCTGTGGTGCTCGAGCAAGTTGTGACAGCGGCGCGAGCAAGCTACAGCGGCCGCCGCCTCCCCCTGCGCCCGGCCGAGCTTCGTCGTGGGCGACGCCTCACGCGCCGCCCGCCAAGCTCCATTGTCCCCCGGCTCCGCCGTCGCGTCCCGACCCGGTGCGGGGCGACTAGCTCCTCGCGCGCCCTCCAATCCCACGTCACCGACCGCCTCCACGCCCTCCTTCTGCACCTCGGCGCCTCGCCGGCGGCGACGAGCGGCGGCAGCGGGCGCGGCAGGCCTACGGCGCCCGCCGCCTCCATGCACCCGACCAGCGACTTACCATGGCCATTGCCATGGCTGATCGGTTCTCATAGGCGGCCACCGAGCCGAACGAGCGCCCATGGCGGTGGTGGACGCCGGAGGGAGGCTCCTGGACCACGCGGCCATGGGTGAGGGCCACTGGGCGATCCGTGGCGGCGGCGGCGGCCGAGCTCCCCAGCGCGCCCATGGCGCCGGGCAGAGCTTCGCCGCGCCCCCGCACCACGCGCGGCCGGGCGGAGCTCCCGTCTTGCGGGCGCCATGGATGCTCGGTTACCGGGTTGCCGCCGCTGCAGCGAGCACCGGCCGCGACGGGCGCGCGCGCGGGAGAGGCGGAGGGGGAGCGGCGCCTCGCGCGAGCGCGTGTCTGCGCGCCGCGGCCGGCGGAGCTCGTGCGAGGGCGTGGTGGCGGAGCGCGCGGGCGGCGGCGGAGCTCGTGTGCGGAGGCGGCGAAGCAGCGTCGCGTGGTGGCGGAGCGCCGGCCCTACGGCGGAGGTGAGGGCGCGCGCGGCACGGAGATGCAATGGCCCGCCGCATCGCGACGCCCGCATCGCCACCGTGGCTCCGGCCACGACGGCGGCGTTCTTGCCGCGGGCGTGTCTTGGTCCGGGATGCCGCGGTGAGTGGCACGGGGTCCATCGCCCACGGGGACGACGCAGCGGAACCCCGGCGGGGCGAGGTTGGGGAGCGCTGCGTCGTGCGCCGCCGGGTAGGGGAGCCCGCGACAAACCGGAAAGAAAGGGGCCGGCGTGGAGATGGAGAGGGGAGGTGATAGAGTGGGCGACGTGTGGGCCCCACATGGTCAAAACCGCTCAAGCATCGGTCAAAACAGCTTTGCCCCCTCCCAGTGCCAAAAGTGAACCGTTTTGATAGTTGGGGTGCCGTGAATAGACGGTTTTGTAGTTGGGGGTATGAATTAGACCGACGCGATAGTTGAGGGGTGAAAAACTGGACTTAATCCTATTCTTAATAATTATCATAGAGTTGTGTGTACCCTCCAAGTTGCTAAAGAAGTTGTTTTGAATAGTAACATGGCGTCCAAGCCATAACTTTGATTTATTTTTGTAAAAATATTTAGTCCTATGTATATTTTTGTGAAACTACTTTTCATGCCAAATCTAATCATATGATCTTTACATTTTGAAACTGAACGGCTTAAAAGTTATTCATGATTTGTATTCTCAATGTTTGATCAACACTACTACTAGATTGATTTTGCATGGTGTTTGGCAAATCTTAATTGCGGTAGTTTTTGTGGAATCCGCCACTGATAATGTCTCAATTAACCATGGCGGTTATAAAAAAACACTGCGTAAAATAGATTCACAATGGTTGTTTCCTTTGAACCAACGGGCGGCGAGGCAGATTGGCCTCTCCCTCTAGCTCGTCGGCGCGACGCGATGGAGAGATCCATGCGGCGGCTCGAGGGTTTGCTTCGAGCTGCGGCGGCGGCGGGCAGATCCAGGTGGCCTTTCGAGCTTGTCAGCGTGTCGGACGGCGAGATCCGTGCGGCAGCGAGCAGATCTATTTTCTTAACTGTGGAAGGAAAAAAAAACCACCACGATTTATTGTGACCTTTTGTTCGTGGCGGTTAGCTATGGTTAATAAAATACCGCCATGGTAAATTAATTGTGCAGTAATTAAGCCTTCCTGAAACAACATTTTTAGCAACCTGTGGAAGTATGTTCGTGCTCCTCTTTTTTTTCTAGGCTGCTCCTCTTTTTTCTAGGCATGCATGGACCCCATGCATCCTATGGCCAATTTGGCCATGCCCATATCCACCTGGGGAGCCCGCGGCCAAGCATTGCATTTGCATGCATCCAGGGGGCGTGATCCTGAAGGAGGACCGGACCGAGATCCGGCGAGATCCGGCGATGACCGGCGCAGGCGCCAGGTGGTGAACAAGTGTTGTGGTTCGTGCCGAAAGGCGCACGCGGGCGTGATATATGCACAGCGCAGCGAACAAACCGACCGGCAGCCAACCACGTCGATTCCCGATTCCGTACACAAATCGTCGACGGCCGAGTACTACTACTACCTCGATCGGTCGCATGGCGTACGTATGAGCTCAAGCACATGGGAGACACGTGTAGGCGCGCCGCACACGTACTCCGTAGGCACGTATGCACGCAGATATACGGAGAACCTTCCATGGTCAGTGGTCAACAGTCAACACACACGTGTGCACTCTTGGGACTGAACACTGGTCGCCACGAGTTACAGTAGTTAGCTATTCTACGTAACTTGAAGTAAATTTCAGATTCAAAAGAGAAAAAAATTTAAGTAAATTTCAACTAGTGCACAAATTACTATATTCAAACTGTTTTGCTGTGAGAAAAAAAAATATACTTTCGCATGGTTGATAAGTTGAAGCGAATGGGTCATTATCCTGATCAGGTTTTGTCACTTCTCAAGTTCGCATCTTCACTGCTCGTGCGGTGAAACATCGTAGATACAGTGGATGGATAGGTAGGAGTATGTCGTCCGACACGCTGGCGCGACGAACTGGGCCCCATGTGGCTACACGCCAGCACCGGTTAACTTCGGGTGCCAGCGTGGACACCCACGTCGCGTCATTGCATGTGGCGCGACATAGTGTAAATATCGCGTCGGGCGTCGGCGTGACCAAAAGGGATATGACGTCTGAGATATTTTTTTAAACCGGGAACAGATTTGATTTTTTTTTTAAAAAGGTCGAATTTCATAAAAAAATCCTCGCATGGCGTACGAATGAGCTGAAGCACATGGGAGACACGTGTAGGCGTGCAGCACACGTAGGCACGTATGCACGCACATATACGGAATACTACCTTTCATGGTCAGTGGTCAACAGTCAACAGACGTGTGTGCACTCTTGGGACTGAACACTCATCGCCACGAGTTAAAAACAGTAGTTAGCTATTCTACGTAACTTCAAGTAAATTTCAGATTCAAAAAGAGAAAAAAAAAAAAATTCAAGTAAATTTTAACTAGTCCACAAATTACTACACATTCAGGCTGTCTTGTTGTGAGGAAAAAAAAAATACTTTCACATGGTTGATAAGTTGAAGCGAACGGGTCATTATTCTCAGGTTTTGTCACTTCTCAAGTTCTCATCTTCACTGCTCGTGCGGTGAAACATGGTCGATATATACAGTGGATGGATAGGTAGGAGTATGTCGTCCGACTGCTGCTGGCCGTACGAATTCTATCGGCGTGATGTACTCCTGTCAAGTCGTTGGGGGATAACGAAATTCGATCGACGACCCGCGCGCGCCAAAATTAAGGGAGAATAAAAAAGAACTGGATGGTAAAACTTAAAACATACTCCCTCCGTCCCTAAATAGATGTCATTCTCGCTTCCCGAAGTCAACGTTTTCAAACTGCCGGCAATTATATATTAAAATATATAAATATTTATGCTAAGTAATTAGTATCATTGAAAAGATCTTTACGTCTAGTTTTTTTAATAAATTTATCTGGAGATATAAATGTTGCACGTATTTTCTACAAACCTAGTCAAAGTTGAGAAAGTTTGACCGCAAGACGCACCCCAAAACGACTTCTATTTAGGGACGGAGGGAGTACTATGCACAGGTGTCGTCTCAGCTGTGGTGCATGTCCAATGTCCTAGCTACGTACCTGCGGTGCAGAGCTTCGTACGTCTTTGACTTGTGCAGAGGACAAGAGTGGCTTACCACCACTACTACCTTGATTGTGAAGCCCTAGGTAGCTTCTATATATTGTTCCAGCCTCGCACGTCTCTCACTCGTGGTGAATTGGTGATCCATACATGCCCTTCTTCCATTGTGGTTAAATTAGTTATAGTTCGTTGTGGGCCAGCAGGGTTTATACGTACGTTATGACGTGTAGACCATTAATTTTGTGTCGATCCCAGACCGGCTAAAATTAATCTGCTGATCCAGGCAGATTGATTTTGGCCGGTCAGAGATCGATCAATCTAAATGCAAGTTGATCCATCCATTCGGCTACACTTGTGTTGGTGATAGATCGATCGACTCATATGTGCATGCGTATATATCATCTTTTGTGGAGTGAGCGTATTGCTCGTGATCGAAGACAGACGACTTTCGATGGATATCGACACTTCGATAGAGATAATTAACGGGTGGAGATCATATCGATGCCAGCCAAAAGGCAATAAAATCTCTTCCATACCATGGCAACTAAATGAACGTTGTAATATATGATACGCATGCAGCTGCATCAATGCAACTTGCAAAAGGAGGGGCCGATTTGTACAAATGTGCTGTACCCTGGTCCTACTGTAGCTAATATGGCCTCAATGCAACTTGCAAAAGTAATATTGCGACGATGACCCTACAGATTAAGATTAGCCCATGTCTAGTCAACTCAGAGATTAGCTTTTTTTTTTTGCGACTTTAGAGGAGATTAGCTCTAACAAAGCACGCGTGATAGGTGTGAAAGGATCGAGATGCCCAAGAGGGGGGCTGAATTGGGCTAATCTAAAATTTTAACTTAATTAAACAACCTACTAGCCCATATTCACTTTCTTGTGCCTAAGTGTGTTCCTAGCAACTATCGCACAAACTTTTGCACCCTAGATTCTAATCCTACTCTAGCATGGCAATTCTAAGAATGTAAAGACATGAAATAGAATTGCGGAAAGTAAAGAGAGGAAGGAACACGGCGATTTTTTTTTCGAGGTATCGAGGTGTCGCCACACCCCCCTAATCCTCGTTGGAGCACTCTCTCGAGTATCGCTCCCCCTTAGTCCTCGCAAGAACTAAGTGCTCTCTCTACGGGTTGATTCTTCGACACTCCGTCGCTACTTGAATCACCCAAAACCGCTCACAAGCTTGCTTGAGCCACCCACAAGCACCACCGGGTGATCTTCAAGCCATGATCCGCCACCAAGCCGTCTAGGTGATGGCGATCACCAAGGAGAAACAAGCACAAACTCTCACTTGACCTCTATAAGCCTAATGAGAAGAGTGGATGCACACTTGTAACCCTCAAAGCACTAAAGAGGTCCTTAATCTTGCATATGACCACCTCAATAGGCTCTTGCACTCTCTTCAACTCTCAAGGTGTTTATCCAACTGAACAAATGAGCAAGAGAGAGAATATGGACGAGGTAACCAGGTATTTATAGCCCAAGGCTCAAAATCCAACCGTTACCCTCGAACCAGTGAAAATTGTACAGCGCCGGACGCGCCAGGATGGCTTGCGCCTGGCGCGCCAGGCGCTATACAAAATTCAAATCTCAGCCGGGGAGAACAACAGCGCCGGACGCGCCAGGCGCAACGGCGCCGGACGCGCCAGGCGGTCACCCCATCAAACATGCTTACTGGACCGCGTCCTGCGTGGCGCCTGACGCGCCAGTCGTGCGTCCGGCGCAGTGCAAAAGTCTGGCCGACGCTTCTCAACGGCGCCCGGGCGTGCGGGCGCTTAGAGCCCAGCGTCGGTCTTTGTGTAATTTCTGTCTCTTCACTCCAAATCCTCGATTTCGTGAACGGCTTCAACTCCAACCTTTTCCAGGGACTTTTTCATGCTACCTAGTGCTAGAATCAGCAAGTGTGCACCACATCTCATCACTAGACTCATCTAGGTCAAGCTACCAGTTCGTACCCCCCTTAATAGTACGGCCAAAAGCGAAAAACAAAGTCCTACGACTAATCCGATGTCTCTCAACTCCATCGACAATCGGAACTAACCGTCCTTAACCTTGTCGTCCGTCTTTTGAAAACCGAAACGATTTCCATCGCCAGAGGGCATACGAGACGCATTCCCTGAAACCATCATTACCATGACCTAACTTACCCCTGTTTCTGCAAAACACACGTTAGTCATGGTAATATACATATTGTCATCAATCATCGAAACCACACTAGGGGCCTAGATGCTTCAATCTCCCTCTTTTTGGTGATTGATGACAACCTCTAGAGTATGGAGATGAAAGTTGAGGTTTTAAGCGCACTTGTTCACATGAGCCTCTGTCATTAAGATCAAAAGCGTTAGGATGGCTCATGCGACACAAGATCAATATATGTACTCATAGAATCTGCATGAAGAGTGAGTACGACAAGGATAGCTCATATGGTTCAAAGAATATCACAAGTAATAATTAGAGTAAACCAAGTGCAGAAGCATAGACCATATGAGCAAAAGCATGACATGATATAATATGATACCGAAGTAGAGAGCACACATGTCAAGGTGTATCACGATTTATCACTAATATATACAATGCTAGGTATGAAAGTAAACATGATGCATGAGAGTGTATCACACAAAAGATCACCAAAAGAACCAAATCCCTCTCACAGACTCCCCCAAAATCTACATACTCTACCCTCTCCCCCTTTGGCATCAAGGACCAAAAACTCTAAGGGTCAGCGGGAGGCGTAGAAGCAAACGAGTCGGTCACTGTAGCACGAGTCTACAACACGTACTGGTCTGGATCATCAGGACTCGTGTCGGGAGTCGGCTCACCACCAGTAGCTAAAGGACCCTCGGACTGTGAAGCTGTCTGAGAAGCGGTGAGGAACTGTCTCTGAAGTAGTAGCACCAACTGTCTGACCCTGAGACTCGAAAAGCATAGCAGTAGAAGTGGTCAGGGGTGCCATCTGAGAAACTGTCGCTGCTGAGGTAGCCACTGAAGGTGCTGTGCCTGTCGCTGGTGAGGAGAACTGAAGCTGGCGAGCAAGCGAAACTGACGAGGAGGTACCGGCTGTAGAGTCTCCAAGGAAAGGTGAGCCGGTGATCTCCTAGTAAGTGGCACCAAGTCCTGCTCCTGAGCCTGGGGAAAGCACCGGCATCTGAGTGATCGGTGACAAGTCGTAGCCCGGCGTCCCCTAAACCTGCGGCCTCGGACCCTGAAGCTGCGGCCTCGGATGTGTGGGTGAAGCAAGCAAACTCTGAGTGTATGGCCCTGGTGCCTGAGTGGACGGACCCTGCTGAAACTGGGTACCCTGAGCTGACGGTCCTGGCACCTGAGACGACGAGCCTGGCAGCTGAAACAAGTGAGCAGGTGGAGGCACTCCCGAGACCGGACAAGGTGTGCAATAAGTCCCGTGAACGCGCCCTACCGGCGGGCTGGCCGACGCTGGTACTCAGCCTGCTGACGCTGGAACTCGAGCTGCTGCCGCTAAAGCTCAAGCTGCTGCCTCTGGAACTCGTCCTGACGAGCGGAAATCGCGGCAAGCTGCGCCTGGGTGGCACGCTCAGAACGGTCAAACCTGTCAAGAAGCTGGACTGCCAAGCTGCTACTAGCCTCGGCGTCGTGCTGACGAGCTGGAGGAACGAAGTCCTCGTCACTGCTGCTGGTAGTGTCAACCTCAAAGTCACCTGTAGCTGATCCGCCTGCCTCTGCCTCTGCCTCAAGCTGCTGCACCTCTGTCTCGGCAACCTGGCGGATCTGCGCATCCTGCTCCTGAGCTGTCTGCTGTACTGGCTGTCCTTGAGCTCGGCGGATAGGAGTGACCACCCGTGTATTCCTCAACAGCTGGGAGGCATCGTAGACTCCAAAGTCAAGCGAGTGCCGCTGTCGCTCAATACGAGCCTCAGGTGGGACTGGAGCACATAACATGAAGATAATGAAGGTGAGCCAATGTGCATAAGACATACGGCGTGTAGTGGCAAAGCTCCCATAGATCACCTCCTCAATATCACACAGGATCACATCCCAAATATCAAAAGGCTCCTTCCTCAACAGATGTGCCACTATCCACTGCTGGATCCTGGTGAAACCCTCTCGGAAGTCCATCCTAGGCAGAATGGTGCGGCGAACGATAGCGTCGAGGGCATGGGCCATCCATGTCATATCGGTAGGACCTCTGTTGGATCCCTCTCCAAAGTCCGGACCAAAGCAACAACGGACGAAGTGAACCTCCGGAAGGATCCCCTTATGTGCCTGACGGGGAGGGCGAACGTCCGGGTAGCACTCATTGTGAACTCTCCTGGTCTGGAAGGGTATCCTGAGCATCTCTCTGGCACGGGCACTGGTCAACTGCCACCTCTGACCCTTGAAGCTGAAGTAGAGCTCGGAGTGGTCGAGGTCAATCCAGACTGTGGCGTAGAACTCACGGATCCAGGACTCAACGTAGCTGCCTGGCCGACGAATCAGATCAGCCAACCCTGGAAGTGCATCGATGTATCCTCTGAACTCCTCTCCCAAGGACCTGATAAACAACTCGAAGGAGATCACCTTGTGCTCTGTGAAAGTGCCGTAGGCCTCGTATGCACGGTAGAAGTCCTCTTGCAAAGCTGTGCGAAAGGACTCAACGCCTGGCTGCTGCTCGTCGGGGAACCACTGCTCAATCGGACGGGTCCTCATCCTGTAGATCTGCCTCGACGTCTTCGTTGTAAGATCCACGTGCTCAACCGGAGGTGGTCGAGGAACAACTGGAGGACGCCTACGGGCAGAAGCTGGTGTAGGAGCAGCCCGAGCTGAGGATGGAGCGGCCTATGCTGCCTGTGGAACCCGCAAAGACCGACGAGGCTGCAGACTGCGGAGATAGAGCTCTCCCTGCTGTGCTAACTCAGCCTCGAGGTCGATCTGCTCGCCCTCTGACTCTGACTCGGTCGCTGCCGCTGCGGTGTCCCTGATAGCCAAACTGCCGGACCTGCCACCACGAGCTGTGGCATCGGCGGCGTGAGCAACCAACACGGCGGCTTGCCTGCTGCGTCGAAACCGGCTTCTTCTTCTTCTTCGGCTTCTCAATCATCGTCTTCTTCCCTTTCAGTGCCTCTGGAAGCCGAGGTGGCGACGCTGATCGTCACCACCATCACCACTGCCCCCGACTGTCTTGACTCTAGCCATGACTGATCTGTGACTGTCGCTGAGCTGCAAGAGGAGGAACTAACGCCTTGTGAGGCTTGGCCTCAATCCGTACTCGCGGGCTTGGCCCCGAGTTCAACTGCCACTGACAAGGTACCTCTGTCAACTGCCCATAGTGACACGACTCGCTGCATAGGATAGACAGGGAAGATTTATAACTATGAATAGATAGCTAGGAGCGAAGAACATCCTTATGGAGCAAGCATTTCGAGGTGCGAAGGGAATAGAGGGTCGATGGATACCTAGTCTTCAAGATCCCTGTGAAAAGAGAAGGAACGACGAGAGGGGCACCCGAGGCAACAAAGAAATGGTCACTGCACAAGATGAGGTCAAGAAACGGAACCAAAACAGTGAGCAAGCAGGGTCAGGCATTTCGTCGAACATGTGGAGTGCAGGGTGGAGGGAGGGAATGGAAGCTCACATGCACACGCGGCCAGGGGAAGAGGAGGCCATGGGCGACGAAGAGAGGCTCCCCGGCGACCAGTGGAAAGCCCGGCGAGAGTGCTCCTCGGTGGTGGCGCCAAGAGTGGCGATGACGACGCGCTAGGGTTGGGCGGGGCGGGTGCGGCCCAGCGAGGGCACGGCGCGGCGCGCGGTGGTGCGATCTGGGCGGCGCGTGGGCGGGCGCGGCGGCCTGGGGTGGCGCGGGTGGCGCGCCTGGCGGCGGCGGGCGGCGTGGCAGCGCCTTGGAGGTGGCGCGCGGGCGAGCGTCGAGCACGAGCAAGGCGGGCGGGCACGGGACGATTTGATTTGGAAGAGAAAGAGTCGGCCCCACACGTTAGATAAAAGGAAACCCGCTTGTCGAATAATAGCGCCCGACGCTAGCGCCCGGTCGGCGTCGCGCCGTCTGCGCGCCAGACAGCCGCCGGACGCGATCGAGAGAGGGTGCTGCGCCGGGGGTGCCCGCCGGACACGCGACGCCGACACGCCGGACGCGTCGGTAGCGCGTCGGCGCCGTGTAAATGCCCCGGATTTCGCGGCCGGACGCACCAGGCGATGTGTTTCGCCGGACGCGACTAAAACAAGTCCCAGCGTCCGGCGCCGTTGATTTTCCAGGGGACTTCGAATTTTGACTTCAAATCTTCGCGGCGCCTTCTCCCAACCTC
Source organism: Hyparrhenia diplandra (assembly GCA_015847255.1). Classification (NCBI taxonomy): domain Eukaryota; kingdom Viridiplantae; phylum Streptophyta; class Magnoliopsida; order Poales; family Poaceae; genus Hyparrhenia; species Hyparrhenia diplandra. The sequence goes on along the minus strand of JADLZK010001547.1, from coordinate 24,859 downwards.
ATTCCAACTCAAATAAGACCCAAATAACTCCTAGTTGGAACAGGTCATGGGAGTCCACACTCAAACCCTCGATTTTGCAAATAATTTGCCATAGGCATAGATTAATTTTCGAAAATAGACGATAATACCGATCGAGGAGTACCGTATGGCCAAGCAATGGAGTTTATGAACCACTAGAAGCGTCAAATGCTCTCTCCGTCCTTGGGCGAACACAAATGATACTCAAGCTTGAACCGAAAAGAAACGACAAACCAACAACCATGCATATGCTATGCAAAAACAAGAATTTAAATACGGAATTTGAATCTAGTTGGCTTGTCAAGTTTGAACCAAGGTTAAGCTTTTTCACACGCTTTTCGGCGGTTATCTTAACCATGTTAGACAAGCCCTATATACATTGCAAAAATTTAAACATGGCATATAATACAATGAATGCAAGGGACAACACAAGCTCATTTTCTAGTGAAGTTGGAAAAGTCAAGAATATTGAGCTCGCCTCTTAATTGACAAAACCTTGCCTCATCCAAAGGCTTAGTGAAGATGTCCGCCAAATTGTCTTTGGTCCTCACTCCTTGAAGAGATATATCTTTCTTGGACACATGATCACGAATGAAGTGATGCCGAATATCAATATGCTTGGTGCGGGAATGTTGAACCGGATTGCTTGCAATCTTGATGGCACTCTCATTATCACATAGCAGTGGGACCTTCTCAAACTTGACATCATAATCAAGGAGAGTTTGCTTCATGTAGAGAATTTGAGCACAACAAGCTCCCGCAGCAATATACTCCGCCTCGGCGGTTGACAAGGTCACACTATTTTGCTTCTTAGAACACCAAGAGACAATGGACCTTCCAAGCAAATGGCACCCTCCAGTTGTGCTTCTTCTATCAATTTTGCAACCGGCATAATCCGAGTCGGAATAGCCAACAAGTTGGAATCTTACACCTTTGGGATACCATATGCCTATGCTTGCTGTTTGCTTGAGGTACCTAAGAATTCTCTTCACCGCGGTGAGATGGGATTCCATAGGGTTAGCTTGAAAACGAGCACATAAGCAAACACTAAACATGATGTCGGGCCTAGATGTGGTAAGATAGAGCAAGCTACCAATCATAGATCGATAGTGAGTTTTATCTACCGGTGTACCTCCCACATCCGGGTCAAGTTGTCCATTGGTTGGCATGGGTGTCTTGATGGGCTTACAATCTTCCATATCAAACCTCTTGAGAAGGTCTTTGGTATACTTTTCTTGAGAGATGAAGGTCCCTTCTCTCAGTTGCTTGACTTGAAACCCGAGGAAGAAGGTAAGCTCACCAATCATGGACATCTCAAACTCCTTCGACATCAAGGCACCAAACTCCTTGCAATGTTCTTCATTTGTTGAGCCAAAGATTATGTCATCGACATAAACTTGACAAATGAAGATGTTCCCTTCATGCTTCTTGGTGAATAGTGTGGTGTCCACCTTCCCAATGGTGAAGCCCTTTGCAATGAGGAAGTCCCGAAGGCGCTCATACCATGCTCTTGGGGCATGTTTGAGCCCATATAGCGCCTTGGTCAACCTATAAACATGGTTCGGATATCTAGGGTCTTCAAACCCGGGAGGTTGATCAACAAAGACTAGTTCATTTATGAAGCCATTTAAAAATGTACTTTTCACATCTATTTGATATAATTTCATGTTATGATGTAATGCATAAGAAAGGAGGATACGTATGGCTTCAAGTCTTGCCACCGGTGCAAAGGTCTCTCCAAAATTCAAACCTTCAACTTGAGAGAACCCCTTTGCCACTAGTCTTGCCTTGTTCCGCACGACAACACCTTGATCATCTTGCTTGTTGCGGAACACCCACTTTGTGCCAATGACTCTTGCATCTTTAGGCCGCTCTACAAGTGTCCATACTTCATTGCGGGTGAAGTTGCCCAATTCCTCATGCATGGCATTCACCCAATCTGGATCTTCTAGAGCTTCCTCTATGGTAGTAGGTTCTAAACAAGAGACAAAAGCATGATGTTCAACAAAAGAAGCAAGTTTTTGAGATCGAGTCATAACCCCCTTTGTAGGACTCCCTATGATGAGATCTTGAGGATGTGCTTGGAGTAGAGGAGAATTCCTTCGATCAACCACTTGAGGAGGGTCTTGTGGAGCATCAACATCTTGACCTTGTTCCACACTTTGTTCATGAGAGACATGAGTATCATCATGGTGGTTGTTCTCATCTTTATCATCATCTTGTGGAACATTGGATGAAGATGGCTTGTCAATGATTTCAACATCATCATCATCATCTTTAGGCTTGATGTCTCCAACCGGCATGTTCTTCATGGCCTCCCTCAATGGTTCATCACCTACATCATCAAGATTCTCAAGTGCTCCTTGGGAGCCGTTAGATTCATCAAACTCCACATCATATGTTTCCTCTACCATGCCGGTGGCATGATTGAATACTCGATATGCTTTGGACTTCGATGAGTAACCAACAAGAAAACCAATATCACAACGTCTTTGAAACTTCCCTAGATGTTGGCGCTTCTTGTAGATGTAGCATTTGCAACCAAACACCCTAAAGAAAGAGACGTCCGGCTTCTTCCCATTGAGCAACTCATAAGGTGTCTTCTTGAGGAACTTTTGGAGGTAGAGACGGTTGGATGCATAGCATGCGGTGTTGATTGCCACGGCCCAAAACTTCTCATCGGTGCCATACTCATCAAGCATTGTTCTTGCCAAAGTGATTAGTGTCCGGTTCTTTCTCTCCACTACACCATTTTGTTGAGGAGTGTATGTTGAAGAGAATTCATGCTTGATCCCAACTTCATCACAATATTGCTCAATGTTTGTGTTGTCAAATTCTTTTCCATTGTCACTCCTTATTTTCTTGATCTTCACATCAAATTCATTTTGAGCTCTTTTAGCAAACTTCTTGAAGCAAGCGGCCACTTCGGATTTGTCATGAAGGAAGAAGGTCCAAGTGTATCTTGAGTAGTCATCAACAATCACTAGACAATATAGATTGCCCTCCAAGCTCTTGTATGTTGTTGGTCCAAAGAGATTCATGTGAAGTAGCTCTAGCACTCTGTGTTGACATGAAAGCTTTGGTTGGATGGGTGTTGGCAACTTGCTTGCCGGCTTGACATGCACTACAAAGCTTGTCCTTTTCAAACTTGACATCCTTCAACCCTCTCACTAGATCATTTTTCATTAGCTTCTTGAGAGACCCCATACCAACATGTGCTAGTCTTCTATGCCATAGCCAACCAAGTGATGTAGCCTTAGCAAATAGGCAAGTTTGCAAGTTGGCTTCTTCGGAAGTGAAATCCACAACATAGAGGTTGTTGTACCTAAAGCCTCTAGATATCTCTTGCTTGTCACTCTTCTTTGTCACAACAACTTCATGTTCATCAAATAGGCATTGGAAGCCAAGATCACATAGTTGACCAACCGACAACAAGTTGAAGCTCAATGAAGCAACATATAAGACATTTGAGAGTGAGTGATCATTTGATATTGCAACCTTTCCCAAGCCTCTCACTTTGCTCTTTGAATTGTCACCAAATGTAATCTTGTTGTGGCCTTTGTCCCCTTCTTCTAGTGAGGTGAACATACGAGGATCACCGGTCATATGTTGTGTGCAACCACTATCAATAACCCAATGACTTCCACCGGTCTTGTAGTTCACCTACACATAATAGATCAAGCTTGTTGCTTAGGGACCCACTCTTGGTTAGGGCCCTTGACACTCTCAACCAATGACTTGGCAACCCAAATTTGCTTAGGCCTATTTTTGTTTGGTGGACCTAAGAACATGACCTTGGTCTTGCCACTAGTATCCTTTCTAAGCATGTAGTGAGCATTGAAGGCAAAAGGTCTAGCATGCTTGGGCAAGAGTTGTGGTGGTGGTGTCATACACTCATGAGAGAAATGCCCTTCTTGACCACACTCAAAGCATCTCTTTGGCTTGGGCTTGGGCTTTGACTTGAATTGATGTTGAGCCTTGGGTTGAGCTTGAGCTTTAGCTTTCTTCTCTTTATTTGTCTTGTATCCAATACCACTCTTGTCCATCTTCATAACAGTGTTCATGAATAGCTCACTTTGAAGATTGTGACCCTTGGTGAACTTGCTCAAGCTGGTAGTGAGGTGAGCCTTCTCTTTCTTGAGCTTATCATTTTCTTGTTTGAGCATCTCAAATTCAAGCATGATCTTATGCTCTTCTTCACTCTTGGTGGACTTGCTCAATGTGGCGGTGTGTTGAACTTTCTCTTTCTTGAGCTTCTCATTTTCTTGCTTGAGCATTTCAAAATCAAGACCCAACTCATGCACTTCATTACTTTTCTCAACGACACTCATCTTTAGCTTGTTGTTCTCATCTTTGATCTTGATGTACTCATCATAGTGATCGGCCACAACCACTTGCTTGCCTTTGCTACTAGCCTTTTGCTCAATGTTCTCATCAATCAAATCATCACATGATGTAGCTATATCAATCTTAACAACATGGTTAGTAGCAACATGTGGCTCATCATTTAAAAACTCATTAGCAACAAGAAGGTTGTCATGATCAACCTTGAGATTTGTGTACTCTTCTTTGAGTTTGTTATATCTAATGATGAGCTCATTGTGAGTTCCCTCAAGTTTATCATGTTTTTCTTTGAGCTCCTTTAGAGAAGGTTTGAGCTCCTTGAGAGAGGATTTCACAAGCTTATATTCATCTCTAAGCTCATCACTAGCCTCTTATGCTTTGTCATGTTTAGCAAGAAAAGTTTCATTCTCAAGTTTAAGCATGTCAATCTTTTTGTTTGCCTTTGAGACCATTTTAGAATACTTGCTAAGCAAAGTCACAAGCTCATCATAGCTAGGTGCTTCATACTCAACATCCTCATCACTATCATTATCACTATCACTACTTTCATCATCACTTGGTACCTTGGTGTCCTTTGCCATGAGGCATAGGTGTGTAGACGATGAAGATGGTGATGGTGAAGCGTATGAAGACCCAATAGCAATAGCCGCCACATGTTCTTGCTCATCATCACTTTCTTCACCGGAGGAGCCACCACATGATGATTCAATGTCGGTGAGCCAATCACCGACAATGTAAGCCTTTCCATCTTTCTTCTTGTGGTAGTCCTTCTTCTTGCCATCTTTCTTCTTATGTGGCTTATCCTTCTTTTTTCTCTTCATCATCACTTGATTCTTCTCTCTTGTCCCGTTGCTTCTTCTTGTGCTTGTCTTTCTTGGGTGGTTCGGGACATTGATGAGCAAGGTGACCAAGATGATGGCAATTGTAGCACTCCATCTCGGAGAGTGGCTTCTTCTTGGTACTTGTATAGAATTACTTTCTTGATGAATCGAACTTGACTCCCCTCTTGCTAAGACCCTTGAGCATCTTGGTAGTTTTCTTCACCATGAGTGCAAGATCATCAAGGTCCTCATCACTTGGGCTTTGAGAGGAGGTCATGAAAGCTTTGCCTTTGCCTTTCTTGTCAATGCTAGCTTTGAAAGCAAGATCTTTCTTCTTTGTCGATGAAGATTCATCCTTGGGATTGATATGCATGTACATTTCATGGGCATTGATCTTTCCTAAAATTTTTGTCGGTGTAGACTCGGAAAGATCACCTTGATGAAGAACGGTGACGATATGCCCATACTTCTCGATGGGGAGGACACACAACATTCTTCTCACGACATCCGCCGGTGTGATTTGTGTGAGTCCAAGCCCATTGATTTCCTCTACAATGACATTCAAGCGACCATACATATCATTAGCATTTTCATTAGGAAGCATTGCAAAGGCATTAAGCTTATTCATAACAAGATTATAGCGTTCCTCACGCTCACTCTTGGTTCCCTCATGGAGCACACAAATTTCTTCCCAAAGATCATGGGCATTTTTGTGGTTCCTCACGCGGTTGAACACGTCCTTGTAAATGCCTCTAAGATTGTGTTTCTAGCTTTGGCATTCCAAGTGACTTGTTCCTTCTCTACGTCGGTGAGGGCTTTTTCATCCTTAGGTTTCGTGTAACCTTCGGTGGCGGCTTTGAGCACACCGGGGTTTTCGGCCTCAAGATAGGCCTCCATGCGAATTTTCCAATAAGGAAAGTCATCGCCTTCGAACATGGGTGGTGGGCCATTCCCATTGGACATCTTTCTCTAGGCGGTTAAGCCTAATTATGAGCAACACGGCTCTGATGCCACTTGAAAGGATCGAGATGCCCAAGAGGGCGGGGGGGTGAATTGGGCTAATCTAAAATTTTAACTTAATTAAACAACCTACTAGCCCATATTCACCCTCTTGTGCCTAAGTGTGTTTCTAGCAACTATCGCACAAAGTTTTGCACCCTAGGTTCCAATCCTACTCTAGCATGGCAATTCTAAGAATGTAAAGACATGAAATAGAATTGCAGAATGTAAATGCGGAAAGTAAAGAGAGGAAGGAACACGGCGATTTTTTTCCGAGGTATCGAGGTGTCGCCACACCCCCCTAATCCTCGTTGGAGCACTCTCTCGAGAGTATCGCTCCCCCTTAGTCCTCGCAAGAACTAAGTGCTCTCTACGGGTTGATTCTTCGACACTCCGTCGCGGTGAATCACCCAAAACCGCTCACAAGCTTGCTTGAGCCACCCACAAGCACCACCGGGTGATCTTCAAGCCATGATCCGCCACCAAGCCGTCTAGGTGATGGCGATCACCAAGGAGAAACAAGCACAAACTCTCACTTGACCTCTACAAGCCTAATGAGAAGAGTGGATACACACTTGTAACTCTCAAAGCACTAAAGAGGTCCTTAATCTTGCATATGACCACCTCAATAGGGTCTTGCACTCTCTTCAACTCTCAAGGTGTTTATCCAACTGAACAAATAAGCAAGAGAGAGAGTATGGACGAGGTAACCAAGTATTTATAGCCCAAGGCTCAAAATCCAACCGTTACCCTCGAACCGGTGAAAATTGTACATAAAGACCGGACGCGCCCGGATGGCTTGCTGCCTGGCGCGCCAGCGCTATACAAAAATTCAAATCTCGGCCGGGAGAACAACAGCGCGGACACGCCCGGGGCGCAACGGCGCCGGGACGCGCCCAGCGGTCACCCCAAACATGCTTTATCGGACCGCGTCCGGCGTGGCGCTGAGCGCCCGGTCGTCGCGTCGGCCGCGGTGCAAAAGTCTGGCCGGCGCTTCTCAACGGCGCCCGACGCGCCAGCGCCCGGGCCCGGCGTCCCGGCGCTGTGTAATTTCTGTCTCTTCACTCCAAATCCTCGATTTGGTGAGCGGCTTCAACTCCAACCTTTTTAGGGACTTTTTCATGCTACCTAGTGCTAGAATCAGCAAGTGTGCACCACATCTCATCACTAGACTCATGCTTTGTAACCACCGAACTAAACTAACTGGTCACCACTGCAACTTCCTCTCGTGTTTCCTTCATGCAATCACGTTTGTTTATTAGTTCAGCCTCATTTTTCTCCTTGTGAAACATGCCTTTTTGTAACCTTGGCGTGCCCTAGTAGGAGAGTGTCTAGAGTTCCAACTTTCACCGTGAAGTTTTCCAACTTGTTGAGTATTAGAGTGGAATAACTAAGATTATCTCTAACAGTTTTTAAGAATTTTACTCTTAAAATAGAAAACACAATTTAACATCAAAAGATCTTATGCTATTTCTAAATTATGTTATACTATTTCTAAATTATGTTAACCACTTTTATATATTACTTTTTCTTTTGTACATTTGCACGAGGAAAACCTCTTTCCTATTTCTATTCCTCCTCATGCCCTTTACACCTTAGATTGGCAAACTAAATACGCGCGACAGTAGCTGGCATGAGGGCATGCGGGCCATGGCCCCTTGGATCGCTAAATTTTCTAAGAGCAAGTACTCATGGTGGAGAGAAGATGGCGAAAAACCAATCACGGCGCGAGTGAAAACCTGAGCCGGCCGGTTAGTCACACGCCATAAAGCAGCTGAATAGACATGCTTCCCAATCTCGCGCAGTACACATCGCGACTTTCCATTAAATTTGTGGGGTCCGCGTGCTGCTAGCTGCGTGGACGCAAGGGCCCGCTGCTCTCAGCCGTGTACCGCTCAAATCCATAAACTTGCTCTAAAGGCCATGTATTGTCTTCACACGTTGACAAATGATAGCTCCAGCCCATAAGCCATCCCAGGCGCTTGTAGCTCCCAGCTCTCTCAGATCAAATAGATGAAATGTGCCACCAGTATTTCAAGCAACGTGCACCTAGCTTAATTATAGTGGCCACGGCCAATTTCTCATGTACATGATCTTAGCGTGCTGCATATGCTTCCACTCAGTGCCCTCCCACTCAGTGGCTTCATCCTTGCCTCCACCACTGCCAATATGTGTCTTCCACGTGGAGGTATGTCTGAGATTTCGGCGATTTTTCCAAGTAAGCTAAAAGATCAGGAGGTGGGGTCCACAAAAATCTTGAGGATGGTGCTTTATATATTCTCACAAAAAGAAAACCTCTAAATTAGGAGGAGGATTTGTCTGGAAATTCCTGAGGATGCTCAAAAGAAATTCACCGTGTTCCTTGCTGCACCTCAAAATTAAGTTGAATATACACAAAATGAAAAGGTAAAACAAACTGTTTTAATTCTCTTCTTTATGGCACACGCTGCAACAGCAACACAAACCGACTTCCATTCCTGCATGATCCTCCCGACCATCCAAACCACTCTGGGCAAATCCCTCTTCATGCAGGCATACTAATGCCACACATGCGCCACGGATTTTCTTTCTCTCTCCTCTTAATTCCTCCACCAGGCGTGTTGCCTCCGGCCAGCGCCGACGATCTCATGCAGTTTTTGACTCATGTGGCACCCTGGCTCTGTGCTACAACTCATCGTCGCCACCCTCATATTACCCCTCGCCGCCCTTGGCTCCCGGATCACCGACTGAGGCGGGCGCCATTTGTCGGCTGACCTCAGCTGGTCGGCTTCAAGGAGCGCCACCCACCCGCAGGACTACGTCCACGTCCGACATCGCCACTCGCATCAAGATCAACAACCCGCGCCTCCTGCGGCCACACAAGGCGCGCCGCACCGCCGTTGAAACGTCGCTCCTACCCGGATCCAAACAACTTCACCGGCAACCGCGCCCAGACGTAGCGCCTACAACGGCGTGTCGGGCGTCCCGTCGCCGTATCAACGCAAGCCGGAGAGCGCCGTGGCGTTGCTCGACATGAAACGCGGCCGACGTCGCGGGGCACCTGCCCAAGGAGATCGGCCCCATGTCCGGACCTCGCCGTGCTCCACCCTCAACTCCAACTCGTTTCTGGTGGGTCATCCCAGAGGAGATCAGGAATCATGACGGAGCTCTACGAGCTCGACGCCAGCAACAACCGCTTCGTCGGACTCCTTCCCCGCCGCGGTGCTCAACGTTCCCAAGCTCAGCTACCTCGACATCCGGTTCAACGACTTCGACGGCCCGATCCCCCGCCGGAGCTCTTCCTCAAGCCCCTACGACGCCATCTTTCTCCTCAACAACAAACCGGTTCACCTCTTGGTATCCTCGGAGACCATCGGCGAGACGAAGGCGACGGTGATCGTGCTCGCCAACAACCAGCGTCGGCGGCTGCATCCCCCGCAGCATCGGCGCGCCGCCGCCACGCTGGACCAGTTCATCTTCATCAACACAGCCTCACTGGCTGCCTGCCCGTCGAGACGGGGCTCCTTGCCAACGTCACGGTGTTCGACGAGCGTCAACCGCTCACGGGCTCGATCCCGCCGACGCTGGCCGGGTTATCCAAGGTCGAGCAGCTGACCTGTCGCATACAAGTTTACCGGGATGTGCCCAGTCACGCCGCTGCAAGCTGCCGGCGTTGGCGAACCTCTCGGTCTCTGTATAACTACCCTCACGCGCGAGGCTCTGAGTGCGCAGCACAGCGGATTTTCATGACGAAGCAAACTCGCATGGGACAATCTAGGCCCATCCAGAGGCGTGGAAGATGAGTGTACACCAGTCGTGAGCCAAATCCAGTAGACTGTACCAAGCTCGAAAACAATGGCTATCACCGCCACCACTTCCCTCCACTGCCGCCGGTGGCATCACCGCCACCACCTAGAGCATCACCGCCGCCGCCACCGATTATCATCATCCCACCAGTATGAGGAAACCAAGTACTAGCCACTGCCGCCGCCGCTTTTTCAAGGCTACTAATAAAAGCAGAGAGCATGAATGCACACGTGTACAGAAGATGCAATTGTTTCACTATTAGAACATAGGAGAATCCTGATGCAATTTGAGCCCATATCTTTTCCTAAATTGAGGGTGCCTAAATAGTCTTTCTCCAAACTCGTTACCCATTTCCATTAAAGATAACGGAAATACAAGCATTTAGCGAGTTTAGACAGACTCAGAACCTGACAGTAAACGATGATCACACGTCATCGATACAGCACCCTCTAAACCTGACCAAACATCTACCAAGCGATCGTTATCACTACCAACCTGATAAGAAAGATCTAACAGAACTGACCCAGCAAACCTGACATCGATCGATACCTCGCATCAAAACAAAAAATAGAACAACGGACAGCCATCTAACATACTGTACTGAAACCACCTTATTACAAAAACAGAGGTATCTCCCTTTCTATACAGAGTTTTAAGAGCTCTGGTGTTTACTGGTCTTCAAAAACTCTTTGTCCTGGCTTTCTAGAATCTGCTCCTCCACTGCTCTCACATACTTGACTTCTTGTCAGTTTGTGGTGTCCCTCAGAATCCATGTTCCTGTCTTGAAGTAAGATTTGGTTCACCTCACGATCAGTCTGCACTGCCAATAGCTTTTTGCAATCTTCACAGTATGGTATTAGCACCCTCCACCCATTGCTCTTGTCAGACTCATTGTATAGTCCTGACTCAATATATCATCAAAGCATGAGCGTGATCAAAAATACTTCCAAAGGATTTTTTCAATTATACCATCAAACACAGCTTTTATTTTCTACACTTCCATAATGCCCAGCAAAATTGCAGCTACCCACCAGCACATGAAAAATCCAGCTTTTAAGCCAAACATCACACCAGGTCCAACATTGTTCTAAGTTTGAAGGAATATTATTAGCATTGAAAACAATTGGCAATTACTGCCCATGCCATGCAAGAGGATATTGAGAAAAGAATAAATGTGGAATGGTTTCACATCATCACAGAAACATATACATGTTACACTCCCAGCCAATTTCTTTTTCTCATATTATCTTTTGTTAGGCTGCATTATTGGCCATAATCCACATAAAACATCTTAATCTTTCTTTCAGTGTATTTTGCTTTTCCAAATGTTAGAGAAAGATTTTCTCCAGAATTAGAACTAGTCAAAATGCTCTATACATAGATTTAACAGTATATTTCTACCCACAGTGGACCAAATTACAACATCATCAGCTGTATTTAAATGAAAAGCATCAATATCATTCACAATACTTTCCTAATCAGATCTCAGTCTCACCAAACAGCCATCTACTTAAAAAGTAACATGCATGCCTTATTTTAACATTTTCAACAGTAATGTTCTTATTTTCAGCTAAAATGAAAGCAATTCATGGAATTTGTCACACAAAAGACATATCATATAACCATTTTTGTCCTGCCAAAACCTGTCAAATTCCCTCTACCAACTTTTCACCCTCTACCTTGTAAATAAATATCCTTTATTTTAAGTAAATCACCCAAGCAGGGGGAGTCATCCAACCTATGCTTGACTGTATAAATATCCTCTAAGGTATTTTAAATTTGATAATTTCCTGCCAAAGGCCCTCTTCATTTTCTAATTTCCACCACCACTTGCACAACAAACTTATGTTTATCTTCCTTAAATCTTTTAATCCCTGACCCCTCTCTCTCTTTGCTTTTAAGCACACTATCTCCTATTTATAAGATGATATTTTTTCTTTTTCAAACTACCCTGCCACTTCTTCTCTGCGTTTTCCATTGACCCTATAACTCGCCTTAGGTAGAGCATAATAACGACATATGATACATAGGTGTGTTATTCAGGCCGAACTCCATCAATTCTTTTCTACCACCTATTGACATATAAGCCCACCTTTAGCCATATATCTAATTTTTTATCACCCTTCTCTAAATAAGTGGTAACCAATCACATACTTTTTAATCATAGGACTAACCTGAACTCCTCAAGTACTGATAGAAAACACTCTACCCGGCGCTTATTCTCAGCATACTTTGATTCCCATTCTTCTTCACATCATTAATCATATAGATTTTCACTCTTGTCTAAATTGATTTTCAACCCGTACCAACATTTCAAACATATATAAAAGAAGTTTCATAGTCACAAAGATTTCCTTCCTCCCTTCCTTCCTCCATTCATCCCATGTTTCGGGAAAATAATGGTCAGCTTCACAGAATATCACCACACCTCGTGGTATGATGATCAATAATCACTGTAATCAATCCATTTTCTTGAGCTTTATGTACCATCCTTTGTTAAACAATCCGCTCAGTTAAAGTTGAACAGAATAGGGGAGACAAAGGGTCCCCCGTCGACTCCCTTTGTAGCTCTTGATATAGGGACCAATTTTTGTTATTAATCTTTTACACTAACCGCCCCCCTGCATAAATTACTTCTTTTGTTTTATCCAGTACCACCACTCTTTCTCTAAACTCTCTTTTTTTCAAGACATGTAAAAAACAAAAGATCCCATCACCTTATCGTGAAGCCTTTTCAAAAGTCCAGTTTTAATTCACTCCTATTTCTTTTCCTTTTGGTCTCATGCAAAATTTCATGTAAACACACATTATTCCGTATAATATTCCTATTTTTCATAAATGTCGCCTGTACAATGTATCAACTTATCCACAACTTTTTCACTCCTTAAAGTCAAAAGTCTTGTTACCAACTCTTGTAAGCAATTAAGCAAACATATAGGTCTAACCTGTTGTATTTCTTGCAAAGATCACATACTTTAGGCAAAAGTGTGATAATTCCATAATTTAGCCTCGCTTTTATATCCATTCTTTTGATTATAGAAATCATCAAACATGTCAAGAATGTCGCCAATTTCCCAACACTTTGGTAAACTCTATAGTGTAGTTCACCTCAAGTAAATGCCCTGGGCAAGGTGGGTGTAAAACACTCAGCGTATCCATGCTTGGATTGCGTTTTTTAATTTCTTTTTTCGTGTAAAAAGGCTCCTTGCATAAAAGATCATTGTCTCCAGCTTCATTAACATGTGGAATGTTAGTTCCCACAAATCATCACAATCGCATCATGTTTTATAGGAGGACCAAATAAACAAGATAATATTCGGCTATTGTCGTAGCAAATTATCATCACCCTCTATAATTATTCCATCATTATCAAATCGAGGATAGCATTTTTCTTTTTCCTCCTACTAGCACACTTGTGGAAAATGCAGACATTTGTATCCCCATTAGCAACCACTTTTCATGACTCCTCTCATACCAATAGGTTTCTTCTTTTTCTAAAACTTCTAAAATTTTCTCCTAAAAGCTCATGTTTCTTTCTATCAATTCTGCTTTCGCTAACTCAAGGAGACTCCCTAAATTCCTCCAGCATTTCTCAACTTTCTTCATGATAAGATTTCCTTTAACTTCCTCTCTCCCCCTTGTAAAATTGGAAAACCCCAACCTTTAAAATATTGCTTTTATTAGTTTTAACTCTTTGTTGATTTTATCCAAACCGGATTTTTGCTCTCGCTATGGTCTTTTCCAAATTTCTTTCCACTCTCGTAGAATTCTCGTATCAAACCACCTCACCCAAATCTAAAATCGAATATGTGGTATTTTTGCAGACTATCCTCGAAGAAATGATCAATGGATTATGGTCTCGAAATTTCCCTTGTAGCTTGACCACGAGTTAGTAAAAAGATCTTCCCATTCCTTATTAACAAGCACTCGGTCTGACTTTTTCAAGAACCTGGGGATCTTGCTGCTAGACCAAGTGTGTTCCCCAGACATTTTCCAGCTTTGCACTCATAAACCGAATTAAGGCATTAAACACGTGTGTATATCTTTTTGCACACCTCCCTCTTTGGGCATTTTTCATGAAAAACCCAATAAAAATTGAAATCACCTCCTCAGCAATATAGGTTCATCGTAATCTGTACGTAACCTCGGATAACTCTCAAGTAAAAATTTAATTTGTTTTCCTCCCAGTGCAGTCTCCGCATACACCACTATTAAATTCCATAATCAATTTTGTCCCATAAATTTATCTCTAAAATGTATTCTCCCCTCTCGAAAAGCTCCCACATCAAATCTTTTCGATAAGATCCCCACTCATTCCTCCTGACTTCTTTTAGAGGGATTCCCAAAAGCCATATGTAGCTTCTATCATAATCAAATTGTCTTAGTAATGTATCGAGACATCTCAACAATCATTGTTTCTGAATGCCCATAAAATGAAACTTGTATTCTAGAAATAAGATGAGAAGGTAGAGACACCGTTTCTTCCCGATGCCTCTACAATTCCAAAATTAATCCACTTAACATTGATTTTTCTTTTTCCTTTTCTTTCTGACTCCATTGGAATAACTTGATTCCCCTGGGTCACTAGAACTGGCTCTTTCAAAGATTTTTCTTCCCTTGGGGATATTTTTAACTTTCTTCTTTCCGAACCAACTTTCTTTGCTCTCGATATTCCAACAAATCATCAAATTCTCATTCTCATCTACCTCCTCATTTTCTGGAATCAAAATACTTTCGGGATCAAAAACTTCAATCTCGAGATATGATGCGATTTATTTTTGTTATATGTATAAATTATTCCTAGTAATTTCCAAATCCTCGACTAAATCAAAACTCATCGAAACTATCATTACCGTGAATAACACCCTACGCATTTCACAATCTTAGATAAACGATCATTATTCATCTCAAGAAAAGAGCTTTGGGCTTTTGTGTTACTCTTCCGTCATTTCTTTTGCATGCCATAAAGGCATTCTTTTCTTGAGTAGTCGCTGAAAGACATCCTTCTTGAGTCTTTCACTCCTCCTCTTCTCTCACTCGCACTCTTGCTTCCACGCTCATTATCTTCGCAGCTTCTTCCTCTTCGTGTGTCTTGTATCTTCTTCCCCATCACAACACTCGGCATTTTCAACTATGGTAATAGTGCTTTCCCGAGAAGTGTGAAAGCACTCTTCTCCTCCCTCGTGACTATCTCATTCAATCGATTCATCTTCTTTTATCCTTGACAAGGTCTTGTGTTTTTGATTAACTTTCAAGTACTCTTTTGTCTGCTTCATGATCTCCTCATTAACTTGTAGTATCTTATTACTAGCTTCCTCACCAATTTCCCATTCTCCATATTTGATGTTCTTCCTCTCTTTCAACTTTGTTGAACCTCCCGGTTAGGCCATTCCTTCATGTTGACTCTCGTAGTATTCACAACTTCCAT
Source organism: Hyparrhenia diplandra (assembly GCA_015847255.1). NCBI lineage: Eukaryota > Viridiplantae > Streptophyta > Magnoliopsida > Poales > Poaceae > Hyparrhenia > Hyparrhenia diplandra. The sequence goes on along the minus strand of JADLZK010001547.1, from coordinate 9,463 downwards.
ACCAATGGCTTTCGCTTCGACTCATAGATTCTTCCTCTCGTAATACTCAAAAGCTTCGTATATCTACTTTTTCACGCATATTGGCTCACTTCTCACCAAGTACCTCAAACTATGTTGATTCACTGGGGAGCACATTACCTTTGTTTCAACTCTTGTCTTGACAGGAGACGGCCAATCTACATCTTCTACTCCGATCTTGAGTTTTGTCTCGCTTCACCTTTAGATGCCTCCCTTTCCACCCTTCTTCCTGTATAGTACCAATTTTTGCCACTCACTCGATTTGTTGATCTGCGTAAAATTACTCCCTCCATCACCTACCTCGCTTATCTGTTCCAGTAGTTTGGTCGCTTCCCTGCAGTAATTAGTCCCACTCGCCTCCTTGCTTACTTGTTCCAAAGCAAGCATTTGTTTCCCGCCCCGTCCACCCACGCTCTCTTGCCCTATATCAGCCCTTGTCTTCTTAGGTGGTGGTTCTACCGTCATTGATTTTGATCCCAGCAGATGGATTCCTCGTTATTTTGTTCTTCCTGACTCCCTTTCAAAGGTAAAGTCATGTTGCAGCACATACCCGTATAAGCGTTAGCCGTCTTAGGCACCTTCATTACATCATCTGCGGTGCAATCTTCACTCTCCACAAATCTCAGCTTTATACCTTGTCTTTCTCATCTATCTCCATGGTTCTTCCTACCAAACCTCCAACCATAGCAATTGTCTTGATTGATCTCCGATCCGCAGTGAATGTCCCCCACTCCGAACCAGCTCGTCGTAGAGTTGCTTTTTAGCCCCTTTCTCGTGCCCTCCGTGCTTCAACCTTCATCATAGCATCCACTACATTCATAGCTAATGCTCTTGGTCTCCCATTCTTTTCGAGAGATCTAGCACTTGGGAACCTCATCACAAATCTGCTCCTTCTGCTGCCCTCGCATTCCACTTCCAGTTAGATGAACTCTCCGCATAAGTGAATTCCTCCTCAACTTGCTTAGAGTAGCACTCCCATGCAGGATTCTAATGATGCCAATGCATTCCTTTATCTTTGTAGACATCCTTGGATCGTGAGATTTCCTCAATGTGAGAAGAAACTTTGATCTTCTACTGAAGCCGCACATAACTCGGGACAAGATTCCATGGGACACACATCTTTGCAATCATATGTGGTATGATTGTTGTATCCTGACAAATCTCACACTTATATCTTCTGCAATCTCTTGTCAAGTGGTTAGTCACTCCCACGTAGATCTCTACATGGGATTCTCTCTGTCGTGCCAAATAGTCTTTCTTAAAATTCTCGACATTGATCTTTTTGCTTATTTTGGCATTCCCACTCGCTAATTGAAAACGACTCGATCCCCTCAACCTCTATATGGAAGCATTTTCACTCAATCATCCGATTTGCCAAAGCATCGAAAAAGATCCGCTCATCATTTATTTCGCAGTCCTAATATATATATATATATATACATAAACCAAAAATGTCTTTAAAAATTTAGAATCGAGAAGGAGTATCTACAAGTGCCACCATTGAAAAAGCATGCATCGATGCATGTGCAAGCCGGCATCTGAGACGTGAAAACAATGGGTGGCATCACCGGCAAACACTTCGATGACAAATTAAAAACAAAAAGAATACGCAAAACAATTACGCATGCTCTATACCGATGTTGTAGATGAGAATTTGACTGAGTTCTCACACGTCCAACTAGGCTTTTCTAGCAACTACTCCCTCTCTCCCATTGGTCTTATCCAAATTATTTTAGCAAATCATAAAATAAATAAATTATACTTAAAGTATCTTCAATGATAAAATAAGTTACAAAAATAAGACAAATGGTCAAACAAAATGGGACGTAATCCAAAATGACAATCTCAATGGTACGAGGAGTATATATATTAAGGTTTAAATTTTTCTTGAGTTATGCGTTTTTATGAATAAAAATTTATCTCGCATCATCCAATACGTACTTGTCCTATAATTTTTCACTCAAAAACCTTCCACACCTAAAAATAGTATATATGAATTCTATCTTCGGGCGGATAATACCACATCTAATAGAAGATCTTTTATCTATATATCTTGCAATGTGCGATGACTCAAGCTGGTATCCCCTGTGATCATGATATTCAACAAATGCTAAATGAATATGAAATTGTTGCTATGTATGCTTTGCCGCTATCTTGTGCTCCTTTGAGGATGCTTTGTCGCGCCACCGTCGCTTGGCTCCCTAGACCTGCAGCAGATGCTTAGTCGCTAAGAGGTGTCGAGGCTATGTCGCTTTTTGCCGCATGGGTGTCTTATCTCCGGATGGATGCTTCGGTCGCCTCTGCGGGAATCCTTTGGGGATGCTTTTACCACGCTATCTCTTTGAGCCCTCTCTCGAAAAATGCTTTGTTGTTGAGAGCGTGTTGGCCCGCTTACTTAGCGATGCTTTACCGCCGTGGTCGCCGCCATGGGCGCATGGCTTGCTACCCGGTCGCCGCTCGCTGGCGGATGCTTTACCGTGCCGGGTTGCTAGGTTCGCTGGTAGATGTTTTGCCACTCATTGTTTTGGGATACTCTTTCCGCGGGTGGATGATTTGCCACCGCTGCTTGGTCTTTTGCGCGGAAACCATTGTGTTGGCTTCATGCGTGAAACAGCTGTATGTTGAGTTGTAGGTCTTGGTGTTGAGGTGGTCGCTCCTTCTTTGTATCTTTCTTTGTTCTTATGTTTATTCCGGTGTTACCCACTACTATCTTAGTGGTTTGTAATCTGCGCCTATGAGGCTTCTCTCATAGCCGATTTGTAATTCACTCCTCTAAATGTAATACGGCTATATTCCCCGCCGCTAAAAAGAATTGTTAGCTATGTACCTTTGAACAACTCGCGGTCTAAAAATAAATTTTCACAAAAAGCGTAGATCTTTGTTTTCGGAGGCCAAAACTTGTGAAATGCAGTATTCTCGTATATTTGGACACCGGTTAGGTATTATCCTTTTCACAACACGTGCTTGCTAATGCATTGAAGAAAAACTAGCAATAAAGTTCTAAGATCATTGAAAGAAAGGATTGAAACAAAATTAGCTGATGGAAAAGGAAAAATGCTCTCCTTGTGGTGGATATCTTCACGTTATTAAATCTGAAATTGATCAGCTTACCTTTTGTTTGTGATGAGGTACCCAGGTTACTAAAAGAAAATTGAGTATTATAGCTCAGTGACTTTGGCATTGTGATCACCGAAAGAGAAGTGGTCTATTATTTGTCAACCAAAAAGAACATGGAGTCCTAGGTATATACAAAATAAATGCTTATTGGAGAAGTGGCAGCTTTGGGTTATGTAATAACTAGGTGGATTCTCAGCGACATACAAGGGAATAAAGGAGAACTTCTATGAGTTAGAATATTAGTATCACCTCCTATCTCCCTCATTTCTCTACTTTTTACTCTATGCCAACTATCATCAAGTGTCTACTTATAATTTTATCAAAATATATCTGTATGAGATCTTGTTTTTGAAAGATTTATTAAATGAAATTCAATGGTGTAATCAAAATTTAATTTGGTGGTTTATGAGTTATAATATTTTTAGTTAGTTCAAAACAAAGAGGGGCCTGCCGCTTGATGTCATGGTCTTAGTGCGCTGCTTGAGGCGCATGCTTTGTGCTGTCGAGAGAACTCGCTAGTGGGGGTTAGTGTAGTAGATACAGATGGTTGTGGCAAATAATTACTCATCAGGGATAAGTACATCAAAGATAAAAACAATAAATACGCTTTCACAAAAACCTAGTGGATTCACAAATTGCTAGTAGAGTTTGATGGAGGTGAAAGACCACCATAAAACTAGGCAAAACTTAAATTGGAAAAATGGCTTCCAAATTAGATTTTGGGAAGAGATCCGGTTGGAAAAGATATTCCCTTAAAGGCAGAAAAATATCCAAACTGTATAATATTGCTTTCAGTGAAAACTCGCTACTGTAGTTACAACACTCGCTACTGTACCTGTAATGTCTCTTTTAGAAAAGCATTAGTAGGAAAACATGGACAAAGTAAGAAAAACAAGTTGACTGTGTGGCAGTGCATCTATAGTGGCAAGTAAATAGAGAGCACCTAGTAGCTGGACATACATTTAATTGTGGAAAAGGATGTGCTTGTTAGCAAAAGACGGATCCTTATACTAGTAAATTCATTGTATAGATACTCTAACAACACAGGGTTGCATGAGTCCCGGAAATAAGGGTGGTTGGAGCTTACTCACCATTAAATTTCGTGTGGCCGAGGTGAGGATGATGGTGTGGTGGGTGGATGGACCATACAGCACAATAATATAACTTTAGGGATCTAAGTGTGCAATTTAAAGTAATCGTTACACGTTGCATGGGAACTTGAAACAAATTTAGGGAGCTAAATGCAAAATTTAAAAGTACACAAACATAAATGAGAACCTCGATAAAATTTAGAGAGCTGAATATATATTTTTGAAAAGTACCAAGACTTTATAGGATGAAACTTTGGGATACATTTAGGAAGCTACAAGAAATTGAAAGTAGAAAGATTCTAGATATTCTGTAAATGTTTTGAGTATATATTATAAGGAAATTGTCTTTTATTATTGTTGTTATGCAAAGCTGCTCGATTTGTTTACATTGGTATTGTCGCACGTTATGTAATTTGAGACTGACTTTATTCGACTACATGTACAATGGTCGTCCTTTTAACTTGCTTTCACAATAACTTTATAATTTCTTAATTTACGCATGTAGCACGAGATCGCGAGTATGCACGACAATAACAATTTATATGTCAAGCACAATGATATAATAGCGTTGTCCCATGGTGTAATTTGAGAGCTCATGAAATTGTTTTTCCACTAAGCAATGACCTCCTATTCTTTCTCCTCTATTCCTTCCTCCAAGTCATCGTAAAATTCATACAAGAAAAATGTATGGAAACCAAAGTATGAGACCGGTGTAACAATCTACCTCCCTTCCGCATACTCTCTCCGGCGATGCGTCGCTCTAGCGCCCAATGTCCTGCAATTTATGTGTCATCTAGGGTACTGTAGCTGGGCTTTCACACCCCTGCTACGCACCTGCCAATCACCCGGTCACTCCCACCCCCATAGGCCAGCTTTTCGCATGCTCCTCATTTGCGCGCACAATGCCTGTAGGGAAAATTCGGGAGGAAGAGCGAAGAAGAGAGATAGGATGTCAGGGAGTAGACCTTAGGCCCTCCACACTGCGTAGCTTAAGTGACGTCAGAAAAAGAGAGAAAACTCCGGGAACCACTCCAGCCGCTACTCGTGAGGGTGAGCTAAACTAGTGGCTCCCAGTTGATGGAGCGGCGGAAAAGTAGCTGCTTCTGGTTCTACAGCATGGGAGAGGAAGAAGATGAATGACTTATTTGTTTGTGGCTCCTCCTAATATCTAGTACTCTATTTCCAGCTCTACCACGAGTCTCGTAGAAACCACTACTGAAAATAGTCATTTGAATTACCACATGACATGTGGTGATAGGTCGATGTTGCACACAATATCAGAAAATATCTTGCTCGAAATTTCTGATTTTCATCATGTGAGATACGAAAATACCAAATTTCTAAATAAATTGCATCCAGCATAACTTCGGGTTTCAAAATTGTGCCATTTTTATATCCTCAAGTCAAACTAGACAAGTTTAGATAAGTATATTTTATAAGCGTCGCAGTATCATCAGTCACCTAAGTACGTGTGGCGATGGTGAAATTTTCGACCACTTTTATATCAGCGAAGCTATGGCATGAGTTTTCACGACAGTATGCGCTCGCACCTGCATATTTTGTCATTGTGGGAGGGCCTCAATATGATTGGGCTCTTTCACAATCCAAATTTGGCTCTTTCATTATTAGTTCAACATGATATGCTACGATTTCAATACTAATCCGCTAGCTCGATCTATAAATTCAGTAGGACCTCGTGTGCTAGATCCCCTCGAAAATCGACACTACAAAGGAACCCGCACCTGCAAAGCACGCAGCATTTTCTTCGCTTTGCTTTCATGTAGACTATTATCGAACCACGGTGAACTAGACTCAAAACGAATCGCTGCAACGTGACATATCTAAAACCGCAGCATTAGCTATTTTTGCTTACCTACTTTACTCCGTCAGATGCTGGCTCTTTTCTGCAAAGCGTATTTTAATTACTTCGGGCTGACGGTAATTATAAAATTTTGGAGTTGAGAACCAACACACACCTTAGGTTTACCCACCCCAGAGATATGCCCGTTAGAAAACGTTTGTTGTAGTTCCGCTTGACGCCACCGGTGAGAAAGTGTCGCGCCGCACATCGAGCGGCTAAGCAACAAACTTCTGTATTCTGGAAAGCTGGACATCACTCGGCAGCGGGCACAAAGTGCCGTTTTTATTCTCCTCCGTCTCTGTCTCGCGCACAGTGGCGCCTTGGCCAGCTCTGGATCCTCGTCCTCCCTCTTCGCGCGTAACATCAGTCCTCTCAGGTGAGATCTGCATGCGCCGCTGCGTTCCTGGCAGCCGCCGCGGTTGCCTGCGATATCGTACTTGAGGTCTCTCCATCTCATTTTTCTGCTCCCTGACCGGTTCTGCTGTCCTTGGAGTTTCTTCGATTCTTGGTTCTGGAAGGACGAGTCCAGTCCCTGCGAATCGATTTTCGTGTCTGCCAGGGTTCCGGCAGCTGGAGTCAAATCGATCTCACCGATTGCGGAGAAGTTCCAGGCTTGCATGGTGTCGGATTTGGGCGGGAGTGCAGAATTCAGGCTATTTTCTGGCTGGCAAAGTTCTAAAGCGATATTCGCCACCGTAGGGAGGGAAGTTCACTCTTTTGGGAGATTTTGGGATTCTAAATCAATGAAGGTAGGATAGTAGTATGGCTAGTTCTGATGATGATGTCGTTTCTGCATTGGTGTTCTCCGGAGTCTGAGTCTGCATAGTACGAAAGCAAATAGAGTAAATTCGTGGCATATGCTCAGTGATAGTTAGCTTCCTACTACTAAACTATTTATATAAATGCCATGGCACATAGGTCTTGCAAGTGCAAGCATACACACTTGACTAGATTATAGAAATGAAAGCCAAAAGAATAATGCCTCAAGATGAGTAAGCGCGTACAAGCAGTCTGATCCTCTATTCCATTGAGTTACAACTGATCCTGCAGTAATTGAATTCTTTTAACTGCGGGCATGCTGTATTTTTCTTTCTTTTCATCTAAAATGGAAACAATATGCAAATATCTAGATGTAAACTCAAACGTTACTCGCTTTAAAATATGTGGCTATTTAAGCTGCCTGAGGGCTTCAATCAAATTGTGCAGTGCAGCGCTTTTGTTTGTCATTTGACCTGTAAAACCTATTAGTACTCTATGAGTCCTGGGCACATCTCAAAGACAGACCTCAAACATAAGAGACTTTTGAGCAGTACTACTGCACAGAAGAAAAATGATTGTCATATAACAATGGCATCGCATCACTAACAGTTGGCTTTCATATATCGGTATTTGCAGCACAGTGTTAGATTTGCCTCTTGATTGGAGTGTACCTCCTTCAAAGGTCAAGATGTCAGGCGCACAGTACGTGTATGCACATACGCATCTTCGAAGCCTTCTTCCGAAACTGCATCAACCTGTCAACAAAACAGCTCGAAGAACTATGTTTAGTTGAAGTCTGAAACTATTCAGCATCTTTCCACGCATTCACGCCTCGACTCTGGGATCAGTGCACCTTAGAACACATAGCTCATTTGTCTCTCCACTTTTGTGTTTCTGTAGGGAAAGTGGGTCTCTTAAAACACCTTTTGCATTTTGATGCAGAACAGCAAACTTGAGGATCTGCGCTTTAGATGGTGGAGCTAATCATATTTTTGATGAGATGTATCAGATGACCAATGATGAAGACCAAAAAGCACCAGAAATAAGTGGAAGTTTTCTTTCTCCATCAGTTTCATGCTGGAAGTCCTTTTGATTTTCAACATACTCTTGAAATCTTATTATAATAGTGGAACTGCCATATAAGCTGCTCATTTTTATTGATGTTAGCCTAAATGATTGTCATCAGTACTTACTCCAGAAATAGTGTTTCTTCACCGATAGTTGTGCGCCATGCAAAAATAGTTAGCATGGATTAGTATCTTATGGGCTTTAGGTTGCAGAAACCATTTTCGATCACCTCTTAGTCCAGTGTGTATTTGTCAAAGAGAATGGTTCCGCTTTCTTTCTCGGATGGGAATCTCAAGCTTCTTTTCCCTGCAGTCCACAGAAAATATCAAGCTTCACTTGTGGTGGGAGAGAGTAAGCAGTTGCCAAGTAGTGACATGGCGAGGAAAGGAATCAACTCTTCTCGTGGATCCTCGGAGCTTTGACCTCACCTATGGCGGGACGACGCGCCGTAACAGAGATGCATTTTTGATGGTGCAGCCCCCAAGTGTTGTGGCAGGTGCTCTTTGCTAGAAGCGGGACGACGATAGACGTCGTGGGTCTTTTGGCGTGCTCGAGGATTATTCCTCCGGATGCCTCGCTCCTGGTTGGCTAGCGCCATGTCTCTCTTTCTCGGTCGCTTTGTTTCTCTCTGTCTTAGGTAAAAGCAAGTAGCATCCTAGTATCAGCAGTAGCAGCAACTGCTGCCGCAGTGTGTGTTGTGTGCGTGGTGTTGTATGGCTCTACTCTTGTTATTTTCTTCTTAATACAATGAAGCGACAGATTCTCCCATGTGCTTCCGGTAGAGCATCTTATGGCTCGATGGCGCAGTTGTGATGGTTGGATTGGATTTTTGTTTCTAAACAGCTGAGTTTCACCGCCCGCGGTTGTGGGCCACATCGCAGTGGCGGTGTGGCAAGATTTCAAGCTCTTTCTAGATCACATTGAACATTTATTTTTAGAAGGATGTCAATAGGTTCCCTTGTCCTAGTGGAATCAGAATGGCTGAATATGTGGTGGAGGCTAGTACCTGTGTGAGGGTTGTTGTAGAATAGATGAAAAAGAAGGGATATATCTGTGGAGAGATACTCTCTTGCTCTTGCTTGGAAGCCTTCTTAAACTCTATATGCAAGTGCCTATGAGTACCGGCAGTTGCACATCCCAATCATTTTCACACATTTTTCTTATGTCGAATACACTATATTCCGACTGCTATCCGCGGAAAGTATGATGATTGCAGATCCTCTACTAATGAGGCACGTGAAGCTGAAGCCTTTCTATTAGAGAATTTAGAGATATAGATAACGACTGTAATCCTACTTGTTCTCCAAGTACATGTGATTATATATACTTTCAAAAAGGCAAGCCCCTCTCAATGGGTGTGTGGAGGTGTAATTCTCCCACTCTTTAAAGTAGCATCTCTGCAACTCTGCACTGCCGGGTCCTCAGGTGCTGCACGCTTCAACTTTGAGGCCACATTTGATATCGTCGCCAACAGCTCCTCGCCTGTGCCTAACTAAGCATCTATTTATTTCGCACTGCTACTGGTGGAAAATGAACTTTTGATTATTAG